>SWBF01000032.1:0-261695 GCA_023848595.1 Aureobasidium sp. EXF-10727
ACGACACCCAGCACGACACCCAGCACGACACCCAGCACGACACCCAGCACGACACCCAGCACGACACCCAGCACGACACCCAGCACGACTTCGACTTGGAGCACGACTTCTAGCACAACCAAGAGCACCCTCAGCACGACTCCCAACACGACTCCCAGCACCACACCAAGCACCACACCTTGTACAACTACAAGCATGAAACCAAGCACAACAACAAGCACAACAACCTCTCCTGCCTCCACGCCGATCCCAACATGCAACACCCAACAGATCTCGCAATGCAATCTGCTCACCGGCTGCTCATGCAACATAGCTCTAGACAACACACCCATCTGCAGCAGCAAAAACGCCCTCTGCAACAAGGAATGCGACAAGGACGCACAATGCTCAAGCCTCGGGTCTACAGCGAAATGCGTCTACCGCGCTCTTGGCTCGTCGTGTGGGTCCTCCAAAAGTCTGGGATTCTGTGTCACGCCCGTCGTCGCTGGAAAAGGTTCGTCGCGCAAGAGGAGTGTCGAGAAGGTTATGAAGGAACCTGTGCTTGGAAGAAACGTTCATGTGAGACCTAGGGTGAGAGTCAACTAGACTTGTGTATGCATTGGTCAATCAACTTGACCATAGAGCTGAAGATTGCAGAAAGTCAGGGGAGCCCCTTTCCAAACAGGGAAAAGAAAAAAAAATATGAGTTATGATGCGAAACCAGATTGATATTGACGAATTGCGTTTTTTTTTTTTTTCTTTCTTTCTTTTGATTTTTCTTTGTTTTTGATCTTTTTCTGGAGTACATCTGCCAATGGAAGTCGAATACGCTCAGCTTTCGTTTCTTCTTTTCGGTTTTATATAATTACAATCAACTCGATCTTTTTATTCAATATTAATAGTGAATCGCTCCTCTTTTGCACCAACGTCAGGGTTGATAAGCATATTTTTGGATACCAATCTAAAAGATATGTGGACCCCATGACTGACTTTTCTTTCTGATGAGCTGCAGAAATTGATATCCGAATATTGTCATCTACCATGTTGTTTACTGTGGTGCTGTTTTCAAGTTTCCCTCTAAAGTGTGCCAAAGGTAACCTATGTGAAGCCTGGTACAACGGGCACAAACACGATTCACCTGTCTGCGCTTCAAAGAACAGTTGTTGAACTCCATTGAGAAGCCAAATTGCAAAAGAGGCCATTGGAGGTGCTTTTTTTTTAAGAATGCTAGTGTGACTTACATGCGTCGATTGACTTGAAGATTGGTATTACTTGACTACTCCTATTGTTGAGTTTGTTTGGACGCAGTTCTCAAGGTGGAGGATGTTACCTTTTGCTTTAGCGTATGGTCACTTTACCTTCACGGATATCATGTTTATGCTCTGGATTCTCTTCTTAATGTCGAGTCTACTAGGAACATACTGCCGAAGGAATGTGCAGAGAGGCGGAAATCAAATGACAGAAGTGGGAAGGGAAAACAGCAGAGTCAACGATACTCCTAGTATTGTGTTTCTTCATCAGTCACTATCTCACATAACAACTCAGATCCAACTGAACCAACATCATCATATTAGTTCAGCGTTCTTTGTCTAGTCTGGAAGAAGGAAAGAGGGAGAGAATATGCTTCTCGCCTCTCTATCAATGGCATATAAGACTGAATCTCTAATCCATGGAGCAAACTACTCATCTGCTCGATACGCACACATATCACCACCCGCCTTGTGTGCAACCACAAATTGCGTAGGCCACGACCCAAACACAACTCCCAAACCAGAAAACCTGCGCTCTACATCAATCATCCCCGCCTTGAGCAATTCGCCCTCATACCCGGCCACATAACCCATAAGATCCATAAACACAATCATACCTCCTGGTCTGCAGACCCCGCAAGCCTCTGCCACAGCAAAACTTCTGTTTGCTTCTGGTATATTGTGCAGGGACAGACTTGCCGTGACCAATGAGAAAATCTCAAAGCAATCAAACAACCAAAGACCCCTAAAGCCACCACGAACTCACGTTCACGCCCCAAGTCAAGCTTCCAGCTCTCCTCCACGATCTCCAAGAAACCAAACTCTCGCCTTAATCCCTGCTCGCACGAGCATGCGCTCTCTACAACAACATGCTCTGCCATCTCAACCTCTGGCCCCAGTCAAGGACGATATCCGCAAGTTTCCCAAGGGTCAATTGGGCTCAAGAGACATTGTCACACCACACACGCCGCTTCGACGACTTGCAAAGTCTGGGTTTGTATTGCTCGCATCACGCAAGCCTCGTCATCGTTTACAAGATCATCATGGATGGTCGGCGAGGAAATCATCTCTTGCTGTATAAGAGTGCTATCGAGCAGCCATTGAGATAGCCGCCTGTGTTGAGCAAGCCTAGTCGTCGTTGCTGACGAACCTGAGCCTTGGGGTCTGGCTTCGAGCTACGGTGAATGGGTGTGCTGACGCCGATCGGGGTTGGTTGCTGCATAAGAGGGAATAGCTTGCGTCGTGACGTCCCATGGCACGGAAAGGGCAGACTTGGAATAGGGGGAATAATGAGGGGAAACCAACCAAGGGTAGCAAAGTAAAAGACATGTTATGCCTGGTTGTTGAGAAGGGACAGCACAATAGATATGCACAACCCAAGTTTCTTACTACCACTTTTCGGTCCTTTCTTATGTTTACACCTAATGTGCCTAAATTACCCTTTTCTTTACCCATTACAGAAAACCCCCACACAACCACCGCATGAGCCCAACACTTTGCAAAAAGGAAAACAAAAAATAAACCTGCAACCCTTTTCTCACCCTCACCTATAGTCTTTACAGTCTTCAACAGCTGCATACCCAACCACCCCCACATCCCCCAAATTTCCCCTCCAAACTCGTTGCAAAGGCTCACTCATCCGCCACCCATGCACCGCGGTCCACTGTAAACACTTGACACCCACCCCTCCATCTCCGTCTGTATCTTGCCTGTCAACCAAGTATCTAAACCCAAAACTATTGGAAAAGGCATTTCCGACGGTAAGGTGAAAGTATTCCAGTTTCGGCATGCCAGAGATGGCATTTGCAATGACGAGCAAAAGGTCCTCTAGGTGCTTGGAAGGCCACAAGGAAAGCGGTTTGTCGCAGTGTTGACAGTGTTGATACTCGATGCCTACTTCATCTCCACCATCCGAGGACACAGACGACAAAGAGGAAGAAGGAAAACTGGTGAGCCAGGGTTCGTCATTGGCGGCAACACCATCGATTTCCAGATCAAAGTGTGTGAGATGTGGCCAGTGAGTTGCTTCTTCACCGTCGTCGTCTGAGAAAAACAACTGTGTGGTTATGGCAATATTGCTCAGTTTTACTTTGTGCATGGATTGGCAAAGCTTGCGTAGAGAAATACTCAAATGGTCTGTATGGGTATAAGGTAGAAGCACGCTCGACTCCTCTGTGGACATGTTATACCCAGCCACTGGGTTTGAAGACGCGAATTCAAAGCTAGTGAGTGTAGGACACAAGTCTTTTAGCTGCGACACTTGGTTTGATAAGTCTAGAGGTGTGCATGTCAGTCAAACGGCAAGAAAGACAATAATGGCAATACGCTCGAATCGACAAATGTAGAGAATTTGTTTGTGCTGGAGGATATCTTTAAATTGGAAAAACTCACCATACCGATTCTGTCGTCGTTGGATGAGGTGTGTCTGCTCTGCATCCCCAACCTCCCAATCTACATGGCGCAGCTTAGACAGCCTCGACGCAATGCAAACCAAACTCTGCGTGGAAAGATTGGTTCGTCCCCTGGCGACAAGGGTTTCCACACAAGAGACTTGCGGCAAAGACTCCAGAGCAGGGATACCGTGCTGTGTACGCAAAGCATGCGCGCCATCAGCATCACTCAGCAGCAAAACAAGACAAAGCACGATCGAGCACCCTTGAGGCCAAGAGCTAAGGACATTGAACAGTGCAGTCAAGCCTGTAGATAAAACTGCGGCGGTGGCGAGAACTGTATCTTTTCTTTCGTTAATACTAGCCTCACTCCATGGCTTGGTGGATGGAACGGTAGAGTAGATGCGCAGGATCAATTGCTTTAATGCCGTTTTACGGTGATGGCCGGCATCGACATGGCGTAAGGCATTGACAAAAGTACTGATCTCGTGATTGGCGAGTGTGATACTGTTGAACAGTTTGGCTTCGACGATGCGTTGCCATGTCCTAGAGACCGTGGCGTAGGGTGACAGATGGGATTTGTAGGAGACTGCATCAGTGGTTGCTGCGAGGTCGATGATATAAGATAATAACTTGGGAGGCAAGGTATCCATGGTTGGAGTTCTGTTGTGATAAGAGTATCAGATTGCATAGGTGGTTATCTTTGGTCGGAAAGGATGAGATGGGCTGATACGAGGACCTCGGCCGATCCTTCGCGCTAAGACTTGGTGAGGCTGATCACAGGAGGATTGGCAATTTGGAGGAACATGATTTGATGGATTTTTGTGTTTGACTGTTTGGATTCTTGTATGCTTCATGATACGTTGCAGCGTAGTCCTCTTCTCCAAAAGCGTTTCTTGGTGGGTTTGGTGTTGGGTGCATCAGGCGCATAAACTTCTGAGGGGAAAGCTCTCTGTCTTCTTGAAGTATGTCCATGGCCATGACCATGTGCAGGCAATGCACCAATCCCTCTACTCTTGTCTCGCGGCGTTGGTTTCGTTCCAGCTTTCTAAGCACCCACGCTGCCACTAGCACCAACTCTCCAACCAACCTTGACCAGCGTCTCACAAACACTATCCGTCGAATTGCGGACCAAGTCTTCATCCAAAGTGACATCGCCTTGTTGATACAGGTTAATCACTGTACTGCCTCCGTACTGGAAAGCACCCAAACACTCTCCTCTTCTGATTTCTCTGCCTACGTCGATGCCGGGGTTGTACTTGATACTTCCCACCAACATGGCGCCCACAGCAATAATGGCGACTCTTGTGTTTGTGGCCGCTCTCCGCACAATCATGACGCTGCGTCTGTTTTCGCAAAAGACGTCGAGGGTGCCTGCTTCGTTGATGGCTTGCGGGTTAACGGTGTAGTAAGCGCCGGGAATTTCGGTGATGCTTTCGATGGTGCCGGAGATGGGGGAGTGCCAGCGATGATAGTCTTGTGGAGCCAGACGGGCAATTACTATGGAGCCGTTGTCGAAGGTGGAGGCGAGAGAGGTCGAGTTTAGGAGCTTGGTGACGGTGAAGCCGAAGCCTTTGATCCAGTACTTTGTTGCGAGCGAGATAGTAGGGAAAGCTGTGAGACGGCAGTCTGCTGGGGAGGAAACGACGAGGTCCTGTATTGATACTTGTCAGTGGATGGTTGTGAAGCAAAGAAAGAAGACAAAGCTCACGTTGGCCGGCTCGTCGATGGGTCTGGCATCCTCACGAATTTCTCTGGAAAAGAACTCATTGAAGTTCTTGTAACTCTTTGGATTGGGCTCCTTCATCTCAGACATGCTCTGTTGCAGGTCAAAGCTCTCGATAAAGGGAACAATATGATCGACACTCTGGGGATCATCATACTGCCTGCCCATCTTCTTGCTCTGGTCTTCCAACAGCTTAAGGGTGCGTTTCCAGTGCAGGGCCTTCTCTTGCTCGGACCCATAGTACAGAGCATGCATGCCCACACGCACATAGATGCTCATGGGCTCGAAGGTCTTTTGGCCGGTCTTGCGGTCAATGACGTAGTTGCCCATGTGCCATGCGCTCTCTGCGGCCTCGAGGCTATCGTACGGGAAGATGCGCTTGAACCATTTGTGCGACTTTTCGTGGTTCGAAGGTGTGTGCAGCGTGTTCTTGGGGTCTTCGGGGACGGCGGCTTCGTCGGTGATCTTGTCGAGGGCTGCCGCTGTGGCATCAAAGTGGAGGTCGCCGAGCTTGTCTGTCATTTTGATGGCGTCTGTCTCAGAGGGTCGGCACGAAGGATTGGGAGGAATTGAGGGTTTAGGAATAGGATAGGTATTGGTAGGGGATGGATGATAAACAGCGATTGCGCGTCCCTGAACGACCATGCAGGTCCCCTTTAGCCATCCATGTCATTTTCCCCGCCAAACTTGGCCACAACCAAGCTTTTGATCTGCGTCATGCCAAAGCTTCGTTCCAGAACCTCAATTTGGGGTATCCATGTTCATTCCATATCCTTGCTGTTCAGTCGTGTAAACAAAACGACCTCGTTCGTCTTCTGGTGGCTCAATCATGGCGCCTGCGCCTGTCGCCGTCTCTGTCCCTCTCCCTCCTTTCCCTCGGCGAGCGACTTCTATATCTCTTGCGCTCTCCAGATCTCGACCTCGAGCGCTCGCGACGACTGTGATGGTGTCTGCGTGCATCCTCGTCTCGTCTGCCATCGCGCCCATCTCTGTGTCGAGCATATCGTCTATGATCATCACTATCCCTCGAACGTGACCGTCTCTTGTGCCTCCTCTCGCGACTGTCATGCCGTCTGTGCCTCCTCTCTCTACTCCGACTCCTCTCCCTCTTATCCGTCTCCCCGGCACCCTTTTCTTGCCCTCCCAACCCCGCCCGTGACACCACAGGCTCCAAATTCGCATTCTCCCTATCCGGCACTGGAAGCCCCATGGCCCTTAACATTTCATCCTCCTCTTGCTGCTTGACCTTTTGCAATTCTGCCTTTCGTTGCGCTGCTTCGTTTGCCTCTTCGTCGCCGTTGGTTTCGCCTTTGGCGTACCAGTTTAGGTCTTTGTTTTTTTGCCAGCGGCCCACGGGGGCCATCAGGGAGTGGCCGAGGTAGTTTTGACGGTGGGGGTCGGATTGGACGTCGCTCCAGGAGAACTCGTTGCGTCCGCCGCGGGAGCCTTCTTTGCGGACTGTTTGGAGGAGATCCATGGTTTTTGTGGATGTCTGCGTCGGATTTGCGCTGGTTCTAGGGCTATCAGGCCGTTGTGGGTTGCGTGTGGATGATGGAGTTGGGAGGGTGGGTTGTTTGAACAGAGAGGATAGAATCGATGGCGCGTGACCCGGACGGCGTAAGGTCACAAAGTAGAGATGTTGCGACACTATGTGTGAGTGAAAAGGCTGGAGTGAAAGAAGCCGTGTGGTGTGGTGTAAACCTGCGAGTTTTGCTCAGAGGTGGAAGCTCAAGGATTCTGGAAAGCGTCGGCGACTTGACTGCGGATGTTCGTTGCCAACAACCACTCGTTGCCAACGATATGGCTATATGAGCAGTTTCTCCAAGGTCACAATCAACAGTAGGTAAGTTTTTTTCTCTGGCATCTGCTTGAGGTTGTCGTCATCTGATAAGCCATAACTTTCTGCTATGGCGAAGAACAATAGAAATTCTACTTTTACAGCTATCTACACCTTCTGATCCACAACAGATCTTCTACAACTCATCATGTCCACTTCCGCCCTTGACCTCAGGCACCTCGGGCATAGCCATAATCTTGACAACCAGACTAGTCCAGCCAGTAAAGTGCTGAGTGCGCTGTCCCTCTCCAGTTTCTGGATTGTATTGCTCCCAGGCAAAGCCAGTCTTTTCCCAAGACTTGAACACTGTATCCACGAGATTCTTGCGGAGCTCGGTGTACATCTTGGCTGCACGCTTTTGGTGGGGTCCAGAGGCAGAAGCCGTGTTGAGGAGTTCCTTGACGACGAGATAGTTGATAGGGAGCCACACGGGCGAGCGCCAGTAGTTTTCTTCCGTACCGTAGAGGTCGTCTTGCTGGGACAGGGAGCGGATACCGTGGGGTGACCAGAGATGTTCGGGTGAGCTGATGAGGTCGAGGACTTCGCCTAGGTGGGGGTGGTCTGGTGCCATAAGACCAGCGAAGAAGGGCGAGAGTGAAATGTAGCCCTTGTGGCAGACAAGAGCGTGCTCTTCGTATTCGTCCACCGTGGCATCGCAGTACGCTTGCTCGTCAGCAGACCAATGCAAGTCGTCGAGGTTACGGATGATGGCATTCTCAATCTTTGCATAGGTTGATACGTCGTCGGTCTCTGTGAGAGTGGTCGCGATACGCTTCATGGCGCGAGTCATCATACCCATCCATGACATCAAATCAACATGAAGCTCACCAGGATGAGGAGGTTGAGGGCGAGGGTAGTCATCGAGACCCGAGGTCAAAAGATGAGTCTTCGTACTTCCTCTCCAGCGGTAACCTTCCTTCTTGGAGAATGCAGGACGGTCATAAGACTTGAGGTCGCCAGCTTGAGTCTTGCGGAACCACTCAAAGTGCTTCTTGAGCAGAGGATAGAGATCGCGGAGGTACTGCAGAGCGGCGTCAGGGTTGGCGAGAACACCATTAGCATTCTCCGAACCAAGCACCTGTTGGCCAGACTTTGCAGCAGCGATCTTGTCGAGGAAAGAGTGGATGACGAAGAAGAGTGTGGGAGGGTTGGCGTAGTGAGGGTACTGAGTCTGGAACTCTTGAGGAACCTTGCTGCGAGCCTCGGGTCCAAGAATCTGTTCACGGCCGATCCAGCCATCATCGTCCATGAGATTGAACCAACTCTTGATGATCTGCAGGGTGAGATCTACATCCCAATCAATGATGGGAAGCAGGTGGAATCCCTCATCCCAAAGGAAGCCACGAGGGAAGAAGGGTCTCGAAGGAGTGCCGGTGAAGAGCTCGTATGGTCCCTCTAGCTTTTGTTGGTTCCTTGCTCTTGCCTCGGCCGTCTCTTGCCAGAAACCTTCATTCTCCTCTTCGTACTCTGCTGCGTACGAGCGGTCAACAACCGAGTCTCCGTGGAAGTATCCAATACCGCCAATCAAGTTTGAGAAGAGCGACTTGGCAAGACCAATGTACTTCTTGTCGTTGAAGGGCTGCTGCGGCTTGAAGGACTGGATGAAGCGCTCGGAGAAGGATTTGATGGTTGTTTCGATCTTCTCTGACAAGTCGGCCGACTTGATGGGCTTCGAGCCGGAACCGGATGAGAAGATGACGTCGAACTCGAATGCGCCCTCAAAGACCTTTTGCACAAAGTGCATGTTACCAGCACCGGGCGCATTGGGAATGGTGAAAGCTTGCATCGGAGGGGGCATGGCCTCGGCTGTGTATGTCTCAATGTACTTGTCAAGGGTTGTCTTCATGGAGGAGAACAAGACGGCTGTTGACATGTTAGTGTCGAGACATGATGGTACGAGAAGTACAACATACGCTTGGCCTGCCACAAAGCAGCTTCTGGGATCTGCACACTGTGCACCAGAGTCTTGTCGATGGGTTTCTCCTGGAACGAGGGATGGACATGGCTAGGCTTCTCTCCCTTGCGGTCAACAATCGTGAAGGTGAAGGTGCCCAACTCGGGAGTCTCCCCAGCAATGACAACCTCTCCGTCAAAGCCACTCTCGTTGTCGTCTTCTTCCGCATTGTCGACCACCAAACTTCCCAATCCCTCAACACCAATGTTGAAGACCATTGTTGTCTTGAGATCATCTGGTGCGCCTTCTCTTGGTACACCTCTGATTCTCGCACCCCAAGATCCTCCGTTGGAGCCATGCTCAGGAAACTTGACAAAGTCGGTCGTAACGTCAACCTGATTTCCAGCGTCGTGGATGGTTTGTGAACCACCAGTCCTCGGGTCGTAAGCATCCCAGCCGTAGCCAGCCATGCCCTCGTGCTGCTCGCATGTGTATCTGAAGTCTGTTCGCAGTCCGTGTCAGTCAATTGTCTGCTCTATGGATCTTGCGTAACGCACTGTTCTGCACAGAAGCAAAGTCCTCGACCTTGGCCCACAAGAGTCCAGTAAGGACACTCTTTGGCAATCTCGGCCTCACGCCAAAGTACAGGTTTGGACGGTAAGGGCCCCAAAGAAGCGAATCATTGGAAGCCTTTGTGAATGGCGAAGCTACATCTTGAGCAGCTGCCGTGTCGGGCAAGAGCTGCAGCAATGTCACAGCCGCCGATAGTAGCCACGGAGCCATGTTGTCGAACTTGTTCGAGGAGAACCAGAAAGTCGATGGAAGCAACACGTTTCGCTGTGTCCCTGATCGTCATGGCCTCGCGTTTTGCGGGGCGAGCTCTGAGTCTTCTTATTGCCGTTGTTAAGCCCGAGGCGCTCTATCGACTTTCTGACCGTCGACATGAACAAGCTGCAAGCATAGTATGTATCGCGGAGAATCGACATTTATAGTTCAGGCTAAGGACTGTGCTCTAGGTGTATAGTATCTCACGACAATAGATGAGAACGTTACAAGCTATAAAAATACACAACTGTTTGTCGGAATGCAATGATGTCCCGAGAGATACCCAATGATGTTCAATTTCAATGGGATATACCTTATTTAGAAACTATCATGCATCTCCACAGCTTGGTTTGCACCAGTCTTTAGCCATGGAAAGCTCAAGATAGATTTCTTCCGGGCAGATGATCGCAGTCGCCTCTCCCATCCGCGTCAAAGAGTGCAACGATTTATGCGTCGACGCACGAAGTACGAGTGGTTCAGAATTCGCAGATACGCAATCCCTCAAGTCAAGAGCTGTCGACGAGGACCCGAGGAGCGAAGGTGTCGTTGGCGGCGTGTGATCGATCCATTATGTGCGCGGGAGCATTTCAAACCATCCTCTCCAGCTGCTTGCTCGGGACTTGCTGAGGCTGTCTGAGAAAGCAGAGACAGTTCTGCAGAACGGACTGCTTTTATACGGTCTGATTGCTGATAATCGTACGGCAGTGATGCTTGGGGTTTCTGTTTCAAGATAATAAGTGACGCGTCGGGTATTTTGTGTCGGAGCAGGTCAGATTATCAATGTTCAACAGTTTCTTGTGATGAAGTTGATATGGACGGCATAACTTTATGTACAGCGACATCGGAGTCGACATAAAATCTTGTACCAATGAATGAGTGATGATTGGCCTGCATGGCCCAAAAATTGTCCCCATTACAGCCGCCTCTCGCATCCGGCCATACACTTGTGTGAGAAGCGAATTGTGTTGATTGTGTTGCTGTTCTAGAGATACCCCTTGTGTTTTTGTTCCTTTCCTATCCAAAGATGCCTCTCCTCCGCGTGAATGCGGCGTCTGGCGCAAGACTGCGCTTGGTGAGTTGATTGGAGCTTCCGCCTATACCAATGACTAATGTTATAGCAGGCCACAGCCAGACTCAGCACTCGCCGTCCTGTCGTCAGAGCCACCGTCGCTGCTACTCAACAGATTCTTCGTCCTCGTCTCTACACAACATCGGTACCGCTACGAAACGCTTCATCCCCCGACGTCTTCCCTTCGCTCCTCGAACAGCCCGGTATCTCCGACTACCTCAATGCTCAGCGACCCGTCGCCGTGCCTCAAACCTTGACCGAGAAGATTGTCCAGCGTCACAGTCTTGGTCTTGCCGAAGACAAGTTCGTCCAGTCCGGCGACTATGTCACCCTTTCCCCTCAGCAATGCATGACACACGACAACTCATGGCCCGTCGCGACAAAGTTCATGTCCATTGGCGCCACAAAGATCCACGACCCCAAGCAGATTGTCATGACGCTCGACCATGATGTCCAGAACAAGACGGAGAAGAACCTACAAAAGTACCGCCAGATTGAGAACTTTGCAAAAGAGCAGGGCGTCGACTTTTACCCCGCCGGTCGTGGTATCGGCCATCAGATCATGGTTGAGGAGGGTTACGCCTGGCCTGGCACTCTCTGTGTTGCTTCCGACTCTCACACCAACATGTACGGAGGTATTGGATGTCTTGGAACCCCCGTCGTCCGTACCGATGCTGCCTCCATCTGGGCCACTGGACGCACCTGGTGGCAGATTCCCCCTGTCGCAAAGGTCACTCTCAAGGGTGTCCTCCCTGCAGGTGTCACTGGCAAGGATGTCATTGTTGCTCTGGCCGGTCTCTTCAACAACGACGAAGTCCTCAACCACGCTATTGAGTTCACCGGCTCTCCTGAAACCATGCACTCTCTCCCCATCGACGACCGTCTTGCCATCGCAAACATGACCACCGAATGGGGTGCTCTTTCCGGCCTCTTCCCTATTGATGGCGTCCTTCAAGGCTGGTTGCGTGCAAAGGCCACCGAGGCCGCTCTCTACGAAGACGCTGCCCTGACTTCATCCAAGACTGCCACTCGCTTCAACCACCAAAGACTTGACGACCTGTTCGAGAAGCCCCTGACTGCCGACAAGAACGCCAAGTATGCAAAGGAACTCTTCCTCGATCTCGAGTCTCTTTGCCCTTACGTTTCCGGCCCCAACAGTGTCAAGGTTGCCACTCCCCTGAACGAGCTCAACGCACAGGACATCAAGGTCAACAAGGCATACCTCGTTTCGTGCACCAACAGCCGTCGTTCTGATATTGCCGCTGCCGCAAAGGTCTTCAAGGATGCTGCCGAGGCCAACAGCGGCGTCATCCCCAAGATCCCTTCCCATGTCAACTTCTACATTGCCGCCGCTTCTCTTCCCGAACAACGCGCTGCCGAGGAGCAAGGTGACTGGCAGGTTTTGCTCGATGCTGGCGCCCAGGCTCTTCCCTCTGGTTGCGGTCCTTGCATCGGTCTTGGTACTGGTCTGCTTGAGCCTGGTGAGGTGGGTATCAGTGCCTCTAACCGCAACTTCAAGGGCCGTATGGGTAGCACAGATGCAAAGGCTTACCTCGCCAGTCCTGAAGTCGTTGCTGCTTCCGCTCTTCAAGGTAAGATTGCCGGTCCTGGAACCTACCAAAAGCCCGAGGGCTGGAACGGTGTCATTCGCGGAGAGGGCGATGGTGTACCTGAGGAAGAGCGTATGATTAGCATTGAAGATGCACTTGACATGCTCGTCCGTCAAGCAGAAGAAGCCGTCCAGTCTGGCGAAAAAGCTCTCGGTGCCACCGACGAGACCGCCTCTTCCGACGAGAAGCTCACCGATATCCTCCCCGGTTTCCCTGAAAAAGTTACCGGCGAAATCGTTTGGTGCAACGGCGACAACATCAACACCGACGGCATCTATCCCGGGAAATACACCTACGACGACGCCTTTTCCTCCTCGCCCGACCGCATGGCAACCGTCGTCATGGAAAACTACGACACCGAGTTCGCCTCGATCGCCAAAGCCGGCGACATCCTCGTCGCCGGCTTCAACTTTGGCTGCGGCAGTTCCAGAGAACAAGCCGCCACCGCCATCCTCGCCAAGAAAATCCCAATGGTCGTCGCCGGCAGCTTTGGCAACATTTTCAGCAGAAACTCGATTAACAATGCACTAATGGGTGTGGAGGTACCTCGTTTGATCCAGCGTCTGCGGGATACCTTTGATACTCCCTCTGCTGCTCAAGATGGGACTGCTGCCATTACTGAGCCTAGCCAGAACAGACAGTCGCTGGATACACCGCCGCCGGCACCTACTTCCGTGCCCAGCCAGGAAAAGAAGTTGACGAGGAGGACGGGGTGGACGTTTACGTGGGATGTCAAGCGCAGTCAGGTTATTGTACAAGAAGGTCCCAATGGCAAGAGCTGGAGCCAAAAGGTTGGTGAGCTGCCGCCGAACGTGCAGGATATCATCGCCAGAGGAGGATTGGAAAAGTGGGTTGGCAAGGAGTTGGCTGCTGCCAGCAAGATCTAGAGCATGACGAATGTGTGTCTTTTGTGGCAAGGTTTGTGTGAAAATTGGGAATCATCTATGGCGTTGCTTTGTGATCACTAGGAATGGGTTCTTGCCATGTATGTAGCCACTGCAAACTTTTACTTCGCACCCAACCAACCCACAGCATCCCCACGATAAGCAACCACCGACCGCCCATTCCCACTCCCCAAAACCTTGACTTCATCAGTAGTACCAACCTCTGCACCTACATCGCCAGAATCATCCCGCCAAATCTCAATCCTATCCCAAATCCCCTGTTGTGTTGCCATCTCAGCGACACGTTGTGCTTGCGGTAAGTCCGCGATTTCGAAAAGAACAACACGGGCAGAGACGTTCGCGGCAATGGATAAGAGGTGTGGGTAGAAGGTATCCCCGTCATCGATGGAGGGAGGGAAAGTGGCAGGGGCAGAGGGCACGAGGGCGAGTAGCGGTTCGTACCGTTTTACTGAGCGAGTTGTTGTGGTGGAAAAGGCGGTAGGGGAGATATAGGGTGGGTTTGAGATGAGAATGTCCCAGTAGGGGTGAGACGAGGTGGAGTCGGTTTGTAGGACAGAGTTCAGGGATGGTGACTCAGTGCTTGTTTTCGAGTCTGAAACTGCGAGAACGTCTGCTTGGAGGAAGCGTAAAGATGGCGTTGGATGTAATGTTCCTTCGCTGGCCAGACGATGGAGGTTTTTGTTTGCAAGTCGCAGTGCCTGTGGGGAGATATCCACGCCCAAGACTTCCAAGTTGTTGGGTTCTCTGCCGTGTTTGGTGGTGAACTCGTAGTAAGCTAGTAAAGGTATACAACCAGTTCCCGTACAAAGATCCAAGATTTTGAGATGCCTTGGGAGAGTTTGGGTCCCCCGATGTAGACGATTGATCAAGTGTGTGACTGAAGCAGCAGTCTCTTGCCTACCTTGATTTCAACAATGGAAAGGAAGGTAACCACCTACGCTATATGTCCTTACCTTGGTATCAACACTCCTGGCTCACAGGCTATCTCGAGGTCGCCAAAGTATTCGGTGCCCATGATGTATTGCAAAGGCTTTCCCCGAGCTCTTTCGATACAAAAGTGTCTCAGTTGTTGTTGTGTGTTCCAGTTCTTGGGAGCATGCTGTTTTTGCTGTTGCTCGATGGTGAATTCTCTCAGCCAGCGCAATTCATTCTTCGCAGAGGCGAGATCGCGTGTGCCTTGTAGTACAAACGGCAACAGCGGATCAATCTTGCGTGCGCGATGCAGGATACGAGGCTGCAATCGAGGCATGATTCAAGAGTCCGATGAGAGCTGTGCTTTGCACTCTTGATGTGTGGATATCGTGCAAGAACTGAAAGAATCGGTGTTTGCGGAAGAGAAGATGTCCGTCTTCCTTCCGAGTCGCCGGATCTTGGCCAAGCATTGTACAAGCAATGCCGAGTTTTTGCACAGAGAAAGTTGACAACCATAATCTCACATCCGTTCGATCCTTCCAAGCCACGATTGTGGAGATGTACACGTCGAACCTGTAACGACAGCTGTCGTACTGGGCTCGGTGGTTCCTCGTCAAGAAGGGTTGTTATCGTTGCTGCACAGATGCCTCTTCCGATGGACGGAGAAGTTTCGGATCCTGAAAATGCCGCCTGAAGCGAGAGCTGCCGGAAGCCGCCAAAGCTCTCAGGACTTGCCATCATCACATTCGCTGTTACACAATGAGTCGTCGCCGAGTTGCGACCTATGTTTCGCATTGGATCGAGCCCTATTGTGCCTGCGTTGTCGGCAAGCCTGGTTGATTGGTTCTGCGCGGCAGGCCCGGGCCGGGCAACGCTATCAGGTTGTTGCGGACAACTCCTTTCGATTGGAGAAGAAACTCCTGTTGCTTCTCTGCAGGCGGCACGAATAGATTGGTTCATCATCATTGACGCTTTCTAGAATTATTCTCGAAGTTCGACAATGACGACGCTTCGCAGCAGCACCTTTTTTGCATTCAACATGCGAGATCTTCGTAATACTGTGATCACACATGGCGAATTATTGGCGATCCTCAGGCAATTCTGAAGCAATCTCCGTAATGCTTGTTGAGTTCACAATCGGTGCAATGTTGACAGGTCTGTCAGGGCTCCACATATCGGCACGCCTTTCCGACGTCACCGCTATGCTTTCGCGTTTTATGCGAGCCAGTCTGAATGCTGTCTTTGCTGGAGTTCAATCAAAGACCCTTCGTCGCGATGATAAAATCGCGCTTTGTCACTGCTTGCGGGACCATCGGCCAGAAGATCACCACCGAGCACCGATGTGCACTGGACAAGCGTACGCCTAACATAGATACGATAGATCTGAGATATCGGATACTCGATGCCGTACCCGCAGAGGTGTCATATATAAACATGCTAGTTGATCTCAGCAATGCCTATGTTCACTCTCCTTCCGACCTTTATACCACTTTACGCTCTCCGCCATAGCACAACAACACTAACAACAAACCAATCTACTGAACCTCTCACATCGACAAACGCTTCCCACTCATCATCATGACTTCTACTTACGAAAACCTTCCCCTCCGTGTCATCCCTCATGTTGTCGACGAGGTAGCAAGAACAGCCCCTAACACAAAATGGGTCGAAGTACCGCGAAACAACGACAACCTGCAAGAAGGCTACAAGACTCTGACTTTCGGCCAATTATCACAAGCTGTTAGCAGGATGGCCCGCTGGATAGACAAGACTATTGGAACCAGCACTTCGAGAGAGACCATCACCTACATGGACCGTCAGAATGACATTAGATATATCTTCGCTATCATTGCATCCCAGAAGACTGGATACAAGGTCCTGCTTGCCTCAACACGCAATAGTGAGGACGGCCAACGCGCTATCCTACAGCGTACCCAGAGCAAGAAGTTTCTGCATGGACAAGGAATGCGAGAGGAAGTCCTCGCGTTACAAGACGAGAAGACACCCATCGAAGCCTTCGAGATTCCTCCCATGGACTACTTCTTCGATGGGGAGGACGTCGAGCACTATGAGGGTACCGTGAGCAGCGATCCCAACGAAATCGTCGCCATAATCCACACTTCCGGCTCAACCGGTATCCCCAAGCCTATCTACCTGCGCAATGGCTATCTCGCTGTCCTCGACCGTATCCGACAGATCCCCATCCCAGGAGGCCGTCTATCAAGAGCGCAAAGATTTGGCGGTCCTGAGAGGGCTTTCACTAGTCTTCCGTGGTTCCACGCCATGGGTTTTTTCATGGCGCTCAAGTCCATCTACGCGCAAGGTCCCTTGATCCTGCCTCCTGTAGGACGCTCTCCCAATGCTGATCTTACGCTTGAGATTCTCCAAGTTGCCAAGCCAGAGTCTGGCTTCTTCCCTCCTGCAATCTTGGAGGATGTCGTCGACGCTCCCGATGGCATGGAGACACTCTCAAAGTTGGGTTTCATCTTCTTCGCTGGCGCTCCGTTGGCACAAGAAGTCGGCGATCGTATTGCTGAGGTCACTCAGATTCAGACCATCATCGGATCCACTGAGGGTACTTTCTGGGACAGTTACATCACCGAAGATCGCGCCGACTGGGGTTGGTTCGAGTGGTGTGAGCATACCGGTGCTGTCATGGAGCCTTCTGGCGATCTTTGTGAGATGGTCATTAAGCGCGTGCCTGGTAACCCCCTACAAGGTGCTTTCTGGAGCTTCCCCGAGCTCGACGAGTACCGTACCAAGGATCTGTACGAGGAGCATCCAACCAAGAAAGGCCTCTGGAAATACAAGGGCCGCAACGACGATGTGATTGTTCTCAGCAACGGTGAAAAGTTCAATCCCGTCATGTTCGAGAAAGACATTGAAGGCCATCCTGCCGTCAAAGGTGCTCTAGTGGTTGGACAGGGCCGCTTCCAAGCAGGACTGATTCTGGAGGTGAACACCAAGACGGACCCTGAGCAGTTACTTGAGCAACTCTGGCCTTCGGTAGAGAGGGCAAACGAGAAGATGGCCGCTCACGGCAGAGTCTGGAAGTCAAAGATTGCCATTGCCAATCCACAAAAGCCGTTCCAAAGGGCTCCCAAGGGTAGTATCATGCGACGCAGAACCAACGAACTCTACCAATCGGAGATAGAGGCTCTGTACTCCAACGAAGGCGCGGCTGAATCACTTGGACAGATTGATGCAAGTGCTGATGAGGCTACCATCCGTGACTTTGTCAAGCAAGCTATTCGCCTTGCTTTGCCCAAGGTTCCCGAGCAATTCGACGACGAAGGCTACGAAGCTGACCTCTTCTCATTTGGTATCGACTCACTGCAAGTTCTTGCTTTGGCAAACACTATCGGTCATGCTCTGCCTAAGAAGGAAGGCTCGCGTGATGCCGCTTTCAAGCCTCGCATGGTCTACAGTAACCCTACTATTGACGCTTTGACCAAGGCTGTTAGCAACATCCTTCATGGACAGGACGCCAATGGCAGTCCAACCAAATCGCGCGAGCAGAATATGAACGAGGTCATCAAGAAATACACCCAGAACCTACCTTCACCCGTCGAGCACAACCCTCGTCCTCAGGACCATGTAGTTGTTCTCACCGGCAGTACTGGTTCCCTGGGCAACTACTTGCTTGGAGGTCTGATCACAAACCCTACGGTGGCAAAGGTTTACTGTCTCAACCGTTCTGATGCTCAATCGCGTCAAAAGCGCAGTTTCGAGGAACGCGGTGCCGACCCAGACTTTTCCAAGGTTGTCTATCTGCAAGCCTCGTTTGGAAAAGAAAACTTCGGTCTCGCAGAGGATGTATACGCCAAGTTGCAGAGCGAGGTCGACGTGTTCATCCACAACGCCTGGGCTGTGGACTTCAACATGGGTCTCGAGTCGTTTGAGGAAACACACATCATGGGCACTCGTCGCGTGATTGACTTTAGTGCTTCGGCTCAGTATCACCCTCACATTGTATTCATCTCGTCCATTGCCAGCACTGGCAACTGGCTCGGCAGCGGACACTCGGGCTTCGTCCCCGAAGTGTTTATGCAAGACAACAATCTGCCCTTTGCTCAAGGCTATGGCGAGAGCAAACACGTGGCATCCTCCATGCTGGCCATCGCAGCCCAACAATCTAATATTCCCTCCACCATCGTCCGCGTAGGTCAATTAGCCGGCCCCGCAGCAGAAAAGGGCCTTTGGAATCGTCAAGAGTGGTTGCCATCTATTGTTGCTTCGTCAAAGGCAATCGGCAAGATCCCTCGCACACTCGGCAACGAAGACATTGTCGACTGGGTGCCCACCGACTCTGCAGCGAAAATCCTCATCGATCTTACCACAACACGTTTACGTACCCAACAAGCCCAGAAACTGGATACTTTCCACCTAGTCAATCCTTGCACCGTACAATGGAAGCAGTTGGTTCCCGCAGTTGTAGACTTTTACGCGTCTGAAGGCTCCGCCATTGCTGTTGTGGAGTTTTCTGAGTGGCTGGAAGGGATCAAGGGGTTGGAGGTTACAGAGCAGAATATGAGGAATATTCCTGGCTTGAAGCTGTTGGACTTTTATGAGGGGTTGGCTGCTGAGGAGGGAAGTCTGCCTAGATTGGCGACAGAGAGGACTGCAGAGGCTAGTGTTACGTTGAGAAAATTGGGACCTGTGGATCAGGCGTTGATGGTGAATTGGTGCAGGCAGTGGCAGTTTTAGATCGATCTGGGGTTTGTGGTGAGTTTCTGCGTCTCCAAGTAATTAGATATGTGGAGTGTAGATGTGAAACGAACATTACTGTTTACAACAGAGCAGAAATCACGGGCATGAAATTGTGTCGCGCACATGTATAAGACGCCTTTCTTTGATACGTCTCTAGACTCGTATATACAGGCCATTGATCATAACATCATGTGCACGCATGCATCTATCGCACAGCACCTCCACCGGTACTGGTAGAAGTAGGGTTGCCAGTAGTACCATGATGACCCGTGGTACCATGATGGCCAGAAGTAGACTCATGGTGCTCTTTGCGAGCGGCCTCCTTGTCAGCCAGCCCCTGCAGGTAGTCGGTCATCTGGTTGCTAGTCGCGATCAACAGGTTGAACAGAGCTTCCTGGATAGAGTGAAGGCCTGGACCGCCGGCGAGCAGGATCTTGTGGCTGGAGCCGTCGACAAGGACGGCCTCGTAGGTCTGGCGGCCTTCGTTCTTCTTGGCGCGCAGGACGATGCGGAATGTGTCGGAGAAGAGCACGGCGGCGTTTGCTAAGGAGGAGACAAGTCAGCGCTGACGGCTGTAGGGTAAGTGTAGAGTACGTACAGAGGATCTGGTCACGGTAGAAGGTTTCGTCGGCCATTGTTGCGGTCTGGTGTGGCTGCTTGATGCTGTCAGCGATTGACTTAGTGATACTGTTCGAGGGTACGCACTGGATGATATGTAGATAGGTACTAAGGATAGATTGGATTGTTGGAGAAGAAGGAGAGATGGCGGGGTCAGACGTGGAGGACAATCTATCTCAATCCCACATGACGTGACTGCCTCCTTCTCTCTTGCTTCCTTCTTCCTTCCTTAAGGGGCCGTTACGTGGCCGAACATTGCCGGCGCCAGAGACCGTCGACGTCATGGAAGGAAGCGATAAGCGCGATAACCGGATATAGTTTGCTCGAGGATTTATCTCCGTGAGCTCTTCCAAGCAGTTCAAACCAGTTCCTGTTGAAGCTCTTTTCTGCCGCCAAAGCAGCCTCAATTCATGCTGGAACACAGCACTTGAAAACGGAATGACTTGATTATCTCGTCCGATCGATACTCCAACGCCTATCGCGCAGCGGAATAGAGAAGCCAGAAAATGAAAGACCAGGCAACATGAACATCTCCTCAGAAGCCCCTCTCGCCGGACGCACATCTTCGCTTGCTGCTACCATATCATTCTTCTTTGTCGCATGTGCCTGGCTTCGGGATTGTCATTTCTGAGCTCTTGCCATCTCCTGTGCTTTCTCCCTCAGCCCGGTCAGAGCCAAAAGCAGGCTGTGTGCTGGAGGTCCATTCATGTGTCCTTGAAACTCGGCGCCGCTTCTCTTCTCCTTCCACAGCACTTTGGCGACGACAGATGGATCCCCGACTTTTGCTCCATTGTTCTCAGCTTGGATGGAGAAGCTCTTGCCTTGGGGTATGGCGACTGGCATGTCCTCTGTCAACTTTTGTCAGCGTCTGTGACACCTCACGCAGCTCTATCCCTTACTCAGAATCTTCTTCTGCATCTGTTTACAAGACTTTTTCTCGTCTCGGAGAAACGCTGATACTTTCATGCCAGTTGAGCGAGTGTTGTTGGACGACATAGTGGATGGCATGATGGATGAAGAGCGATGTGATGATGACCAAAATGAGGACCAGGGCGGAGCTCGAAAGATATCTAGCACAGCATGGTAAGCACAGTACTTCCTTGTTCGAGTTGGAGAGCCGACGCGCCACGATCAAGGTCTTGTGACGTGGCTGTACAACCACTCGATAGGCTGCGCTTGTTACCATGCTTCGGGAACCTGCATTTCTTCACTCTACCTTGGTTCAGACAGGCAACCCAATTCCCATCTCACCATACCCTCCAGGTACGCAATAGTCTGTACTATCTCCTCCTGCAGCGGCACAGACTGCCGCTCTGGTTATAGAATGGCACGAAGATTCCTGGTCCCATATCGTACTAAAAGAGAGCCCTTGGTTCGTCGCTATTTTCTGGATACTATATTTGATCTGGGTATCATCGTGTACTTCGAGAATCACACGCGTTTCAGATCCTAGCACCTGGATGGACAAAAAAGACACAATCATAAATTCAAGAAAGAAAGGACTGTGGCTTCAATTTGCGAAAAAAGACTCGAGCACCACCTGCAGAGGTAGTCGTAGAGCAGCAGGGTTGGCTTTCCCCTTGCAATCCTCAAGAGACGTGGCGTGTCTTCTTGCCACTAAGATGAGACATTGTGAACCCCCACTGTTCTCTCGCCAGCTTGTCCTTGTCCAGGAAGACATCGTCCTCACCGTGCATTGTATCTGCGCGCATATCTCCAGGCAATCTCTCGTCGCGCATTGGACCTTTTGCGTTCTTCTCTTCAACGCCGTCATGGTCATCGCGCATTGCATCCTCCCTCATCTCGCCCAGCTCATCCTCGATGTCTGCGTTAGGACTTTCACAGACCATGATCATGATGCGCAGGTTTGTCAGAGCTTCGACTGGCGTGGGACAGAATTTTGTGTGCAGAAGAGGTTCATCCTCGCCGAGGATTGTCAGAGTGGCGGTATACAGATTCAGTTTGTCGAAGGGTGTTTGCACGTGGACTTGGAACTTGTCGCCGTACTCAGGAAGGTAATGCTTTGCAGTTTCTGGATGTGGTATATGTCAGAGCTTTGTGTAATGCTGATTCGAAGGAGGAACTCACGGTGCAGACCACGGCATAGAGACCAGGCGAGCGCGCTCTCGGCCATGTCGGCTCCTTTGACGTAGGCTTTGCCCGTGAAGAAGGCATAGGCGTGATTGAGACGTCTTCTGAAGACGGTCTTGTTGGCGATGGTAGCGTTTGGTGGCGACGACTTGATGGGCATTGTTGTGGTTGTTTGGATGCTGTAGTGAAAGACAGACTCGCGATGAAGGTTCCAGTGTTGAGGTTTGTTTTGATTTTTCCCGGCGCTAATCAGTCTCTTGTTTGTAGGCCGGGTCACCTTCACTCGCATACCAAAGCCGAAGCCGACACGATCAACGGGTAGTGTTCGGGCGAGCGATATCATTGATCCCGTTGAACGGTGTTGCAGGTTTCTACAGCATCGTGTAATTCATCAGACACATGTCACATCACTACAGGGGAAATTTTTCCAACTGGAGATTCGCATTTGGAATTCATCGACGGAGCCTCAATCCGTTCGTTTGCTCTGCATCCTTGTTCTACCCGAAGTGACCATGGCATCGCAAGGAGTAACACCCCCCAATTCATCCCGGCGCTGCCCCTTGCCAAAGTTCGTGCAGTGCTTCATTCAGCATACATCTCCCACCTCTCAACCGTGGAATCTCTCGGCCTTCCACTCGCCACGTCTCTGCAGCCAGTAGTAGAGACCAGCCAAAGCCTCCTCGATGGTGTTCTTGCATCCACCTCTGAGCACGAACCTGCCGTCGACCATCAGCTTGGCCTGGTACTGCTGGTGGCCGCTCATGCGGCAGGTCATGCAATGGCCAACCACGATGTGGCAAGTCTTGCCGGGCAGAACGATGGAGCAATAGTCTAGTGGTGTCAGATGGCAAACAAGAGTCAGGGGGAACAGGGGCAAGTTACTCAGGATATTGTAGCGAGAGATGTCGCTTTCGAGCTCAGGGCTCACGGTGGGTTGATGGTAGGTCATCTTTGTCTGAGAACTGAGGTTACTGTGGATGCTCTTGCTGTTTGTCGTTTGCGGGATGCTGTCTGTAAACGTGACAATCTTTGATGCTGAAATACCTTTGATGGAAGGGTGAAGGAAGATCTTTTTTGTATAGATCTTTTGGTGAGCAAACAGATGCAGCTTTTTCTTGCGTCGCTGCAACCCGCTGTTCAGGAGAGATACTTGTTTTGAAGGTTTGCGATGGTGGATTCGCCGGCGCACTCGGGTCTATAACAGGCTACATAGACCAAGTTCTCGGCGTTGAAAGCTCGGCGCTGACACATCTCGTCGTTCGTATCGTTTGTCTCGTTTTTCTTGTGTGCTGAGGCAGAACTGCATGATACTTATGGCCGTTATATGGAGGCCCCGAGAGGATATGTCAGGATTCTTGGAGATTATGTGGTCAACCCCTGATGAGCCCTTGACCCTGCTCTTGTATGCATTGCCGTTCTCCTTAAACTGCTTGAGATTATGGTGCAGTGTATGGATGCGTAGTACCTCTTGGAATGAGGCAACGTCCAAGGAGAGACATCATCTTGGGTTATTTCCATGGTCACTCCTCAGATCTGATTAGCAATTATGCAATTCTATGGCACACTATAGCACAGTTTGGTGGTATAGGGAATATTTCGTCGGAGTCTAAAGCGACTGAACCTTTGAGTCTATTGCACGTTTCCTACGCCTTGAGACTTTAATTCACTACTTCTGTTCATGTCCGGGCTGTAGGCTAAGCCACCCTGTCTATAAAATGTTTGCCAACATGCTTTTCAATGGTTGCAGGTATCATATTGTTCATGGCTAAATCTTTACATATACTGACATGCTACAAGTCTTTGTTATATTTGGTCCAGCCTTTGATAGAGATGGCCTGTCACCAGAGGACATTGATGTACAAGAGCTTGGCAATGACGTTGTCCCAAAGCACCGCCTTACAAGTACCTAGGTAAGCACACGACACCCTTGATCTATTTCTTCTACCTATTCATCCAAAATCAGAGATATCATACCCATAAGCACTGTGAATAGCGGCTTTCTCAAACCATAATCTCACACAAAGGTTGTAGGTCGCACGGCTGCACGAGATCCGAGGACATTCTCCGGACATACCAAGCTCCTAATCTCCGGGAAACTATATACACTTTATCAGTCGCCCTTTGGACCTCCTCTCCTCTCGAATCGCTTGACACCATCACGATACACCGGTCAAACAACGCAAGACCTTGAAATAATGGCAGCAGCAATCTCTTCGTTCTTCAGACAGTCGGCCTGGATCCCGACTCCCGAGCTGACCGAAAAGAACTTGCCCAACCAAGCTGGACGCGTGTTCATCGTCACCGGCGGCTACGCAGGAATCGGTTACGAGCTCAGCAAGATATTGTACCAGCACGATGGCACCGTATACATTGCCGGACGCTCGGAAGAAAAGGGGAATAAAGCCATTTCTGAGATCCGCGAAGCTGTGCCGAGCTCGAAGGGAAAGCTTGAGTTCATGCATGTCGACTTGGCTGACTTGACCACCATCAAGCCGGGTGTTGAGAAGTTTCTGGCCAAGGAGTCTCGTCTGGATGTTTTGACGAACAATGCCGGTGTACGTGTAGTATCGCTTAGCTGCTGCGCTTGAGATTGCTGACGAAAGGAAAAAGGTCATGACCCCGCCTCAAGGCTCGAAGACAGCCCAGAACTATGAGCTCCAGATGGGTACGAACGTGCTTGGCTCTTTCTTGCTCACCAAGCTTCTGCTGCCCATCATCGAAAAGACTGCCGCCTCTTCTCCTCCAGGATCAACACGCGTGACCTTTGCCGGCTCTCTTGCCGTCGACCTCATGTCCCCCACTGGCGGTGTAGCTTGGACAAACGGCGAGCCCACCGTTCATAGCTCACAACAGACTAACTACGGCCAATCCAAAGCCGGCAATGCCCTACTTGCCAGCGCTCTGCGCCGTCGTTGCGGAAAACTCGGCGTCATCTCCAACGCCTGGAATCCCGGTAATCTCAAGTCTGAACTGCAGAGACACACGCCTAGCGTACAGGCCATGTTCATCAACATGATTGTGTACCCAGTTCAGCTTGGCGCTTACACCGAGTTGTTCGCCGGCTGGGGTGAGGAAGCTGGACGTGCTGAGAATGCTGGCAAGTTTATTATTCCTTGGGGTCGTTTTGGCCCCGTGCGTGGAGATGTTGCTGAGGCGATGGAGAATGGAGGCGACGAGAAGCTGTGGGAGTGGTGTGAGAAGGCCTCTGCACAGTATGCTTGATCTCAATGATGATACAGTACGGAGTTCACGACCATCATAATGCACAGTATTTTACCTATTTCGTGGATGTCCATTGAGAGTGCATGGACTGCCGCAATCTCTCTGGACACTCTCTCGACTCCTATAACTATTGTGCATTTTTACCGCTGGATCTGACCATCTCGCTTTCGGCGAGAGTACGGAAAGGCAAAAAGTTTCTACCGGGGTATTCTCACTCAGCTGGGTCAAACCATCTCCCTAGGCTTCACCTCCCTGATTTGACACCATCAAAATGCAGAATGTTTCTGGTGGCAACTATACTTCCATGGAGATCTGCTGACTTGTCACTCTTCCTTGTCGACGACGAACCCGATGACCGACGCTCACTTGTAAACGGTCGATACTCGTCACTCGGATGCAACGCACGAGTGGTTTACTTGGATGTACCACCGCTCAGTGGAAGAGATCGATTCCGTCGAGATCGAATAAATCATCGAGTCTCAACCCCGACGACTAGCTTTGTGTCATCGATCACAACTCACGAATTCTTCTCTTGAACCTGTCACTAGGTACGAAAGTTCACTCTTGTCACGTCAAGACCCTCGGGTCGACGTCGAGCTCGACAATCGACGCTCGCTCCCGGGGTAACTCTATATATAATAGTACTCGGTCGCAATGCAACGATGTTTCCTAACTTCAACACGACTCCACCGAGCGATTTTCTTTTTGCCAAGTTTGACTACAACCCGTACAACGTCTTTGATATCGCCTGTACTTCGATATGAAGCCTAAGATCCCAAGACACGTCGTCCAAGAAATCGGTTCCTCTGACGAAAGCCCCGAGGCCACCGGTCCCGGCAAAGATCCTAAAACTGTGGCCAGCCCAGTTTTCGACCCGCCTACAACCCCCAATCTTTATCCGCGTCAAACCTACATATCTCAGACCGATGATGAATATCACGAGATCTATCGCCGTCATAACTTTAGCTTTGCGAGAGAGCTGCCATGCCGCGTTTGCGGTGGATTGAAACCCATCAATCAGGCTCCCGACAGACATGGTCGTCAAACCTGTCGCGACTGCCACCTTGCAAAAACATCTACAGAAACCCTGCATGGTCCAAAGAAACCACGTGCCGCAGCAAAGCGCCGGATGGAAGATGAAGATACATCTCAAGCACAAGATACGAAGCCTCGGCCAAAAAGATCAAGGAAACCTGACGGATGGATCGAGAACAAAAACCTACTCGATGGTCTGACTCCAAAGTCTGGGCCGAAACGAAAGTCCAAGCATCAGGAAGAAGCAGACAGGCTTTATGAAGAGCTTTTGCGGAAGGATCAGCAAATGCTACAAGAACGATCTCGCATGCAGTACGCCACAAGTCCGGCCTTTTCGCCAATGCATCACTACAACGCCACTACTGAGCCGGCAGTCCGCCTAATCAAACTCGGCATCAAGACAGCGCCTGGTCTACCTCCAATCTGGGTCGAAGTTTCCCGCAATGCACCACTATGTGACATGTTCATCGCTGCTCTACAGTCTGATGACGCCCTGCGAGGCCATGTTTTCATGCTTCCAGACAAATATGTTCGATGGGACGATACCCCAGATAAGGTACGACATAACACTGCACTAAGACCGAACCTTGCTGACTTGTATCACCAGCTTAACCTGGAAGAAAACGATTGTTTTGAGATGCATAAGCTTCCTGAAGCTTGGCTTCCCAATGCCCGAAACAAAGAAGAAAACTAAAGAAAATAGAATATGTATTTGAATGTAAAACAAGATATTCAACTAAGTACATCAATGATCTCTGTGGCCACACTTGCGATTGATATTCTATTATGCATTTCTATAGCACTACGATTCCATGATATTCCAATGTGAGAGAAGCTGATTAGGGGCTATAACAGTCTCGACCATAGGTGCCTTTGAAGGTAACCACATAATCATCTCCTGGTGAACGAATACACCGCCTAGAGCTATCATAATGCACAATACTGTAGATGACTAGGGCAGTATCCACTGAGAGAGTGCCTTTTTTGGGCTCTCCTTGGTCGTCGTCCCAAGTCTGGAAACAATTGTGCATTTTTATAGGTAACCCATCGCGCTATGATGTTGTATGGAGGGCCGAGAATTTCAATATTCTGTACAGGGGCAGGAGTTGTCTCCATAAGGAGGTCTAATAATGGGAAAAACAGCAAAGTCAAAGGAAAAGGGAACAAGAGAAAGTTTTCAATTAGATCTTGAGGACTGACACAACTACCCCACAGCAAGCAGCCCAAACAAAAGATACGTCCTTTTGTAGTAATCGCCAGAACTCTTTCTCAGACGCTCGATCGCGGGATCTTCCAACTCAGTCTTGTGCTTAAGCTCTTTGATTGCATCCTCAAAGTCAGGAACATTTGTGTTGAGCTTGGAGACGGACAGGATTTTGTCGAGGTATAGCAGGTCGAAAATTGCTTGAACGAACTTGACGGATCTGGTAGATTGGTCTTTTGGAGACGAGAGTGTGGGGGATCTGGTCTGCGACGCTTCATTGACAGGCTCTTCTTCAGACTTTTCTGCTGTAGAGTGTTCATTGTCACCATTCGAAGAGTCTAGTGGTGCGATCGATCCATTGGCGTTGGTTGTGCTTAACAGAGTATCACGGAGTGAGTCTAGAACAGTCTTCCACAGTCTGCTCTTGAGTGTTGAGACAGCGGACGGCGACCACAAATCACTACCGACATCCTTCATTGTCCTGCAAGTCTCATGCAGATATCTGAAGCAGGCAGGTGATGGCTGAACCGGAAGTGGTGGAGAGCCCTCCCACAATGCTGTAGGGGGAGGACGAACAAAAAGCTTTGACAGTTTTGTCGGGGTTTCATGCTGCTCCTGCGATTTCTCTATCACCTGCTCAGCAAGCATCTTATGCAGGATTTGAAACAATGACGTTGGCGGTCTCGTGACGGAAGCTTGTGTCTCGCCAAGTGATGCTTGATGTGCGAGTTCTCGCAAGAGTCTCAAGGATCGGACTGTTCGACCTTTTCTCTCGACGTAAGATTGTATCTGCTCATACGCATCCCGCAGCGACTTGGCTTTTTCTGAAGCGAGCAGTTTCTGCAACTCGTCAGGATCTTCCCTGGCCAGCAAATCTTGAGGAGAATCGATTTCGAAGTCGTCTTCTATGTCAAGATCAAGGTCATCGTTCCATCTGTCATCGCGCATCGCTTTGATCGTGATAGACCAGGTGGCCAAGTCTGTGGACCATGAGTTGAACGATTGGACCAGACTCTGCAGCGAGGTATCTTTGCCTTGTGAAGCATTGTCTATCAGGTTCCGGAATGTGATGGATCCTTTACCTGGATCGATCTCGAGATTTGCCGGATCCCAAACATCGACGGCAGGACCAGGGTTGATTATGGATTGAATATACTCGCCCCTCAAGTAGGGACCGACGATGTCATCACCAACATTAGCAGACGCAACCACGAGAGCTTGAAGGCGACGATTAAAGGAAGCACGCAGTTCCTCGAAAAGACTTGACGGATCAAGGCCTGGTAATTTTCGATCGGCAGACAGAGAACGCGATATCAATTCTTTTCGTAGTTTGACGATGACTGCGATGTCGTGTGTCTCGTCGAGCAAAAAGTTCAGTCCTTTCAAAAGGGTTGATCTTGCTTGAGCGACCCACTTCTTCAGTACAATTGTGGCAGCAGATGCTTGCAATTGATCATGTCTGAGCCAGGGAGTGAAGTTGCGTATATCATCCGCGATCCATCTCTCGTAAATGTCGAGGCTAAGCTCCGGCATGTCCTTTATATTTGAGTCTTGTAGTAAAGGCTCGTCCTGGAGCCTGCCAAGAAGAGCAGATAGCTGTTTTGGGAATATGGCCTGCACTTCTTTGATAGTCATGATGAGCAGACCCAATGCGTCGTGCAAGTCGGCCTGTGTAGGAGAATCGACCAGATCTCCAAAACTAGAAGCTCGCACATGCAAGAAGTGGTTCAACACATCTGTTGGCGTGGATGTGGTTGCAAGAGAGAAGGCAGCCAACGTTTCGACCAGCGCAGACTTCTCAAGAGTGATAGAGGCCAAACGCTTGTCAATGTGGCTCAGCAGCTTGCGGCGGAGCGATGTCAACTTTGACTTCAAGTTGTCAAGCAAAGCTGGTGGATCGGGAGACTTGGCGGCATTGGTGAACAGCAACCGGGAGATAACAAGCAATTTTGCAGCACGCAACGCAAAATTGCCTCGCTTGATGAGTTGAAGTGCTTGTGTCATACAGCGTTGAAGAAGAGCAATGTTCGAAGCTAGAGCATTGCGAGCATGATTGCGATGTCTTTGAGCATTGGCGGTCCTTTGTTGATTGGCGGCAATTCTCTCGATAGCACGAGCATTAGACTTTTGGCCGATATCTCCGAGACGTGTTTCAACTGAATGTATCTGTTGGTCCATGTCGACTATTCTCTCGGCAGTGCTCAGTAAGTCGCGGTAACTGTTGCCGACCAGGGAGCGCAACTTGTCGCTGTTCTCGTTGATATTTGAGCGAAGTTGTTGCTCGAGCCGGCGCACAACCGGGACTGGATATTGGAAAGCATCTTCCCACGACTTGAACTCCCGTGGATTGGGAGCCTGATTCGTGGTCATCACTATGCGAATGGTTGTATGCGACTGATGTTATGCCAAGAAAGGAAGTGGTTGTTGTCCAGAAGGAGCGTTTCGAGAGCCGCGGTTTTGCCGTCGATCAATCATCAAGGTTGCTGGAACATCTTCTTCAACGGCAGACCCGTGACTCGCCAACAAGTCTGCCAACCGAGATCTGGAACTGTATCCTGCCAAACTGTTGATCTTACCTGTAGTCATGGTCTTGTTTCGCCGGTTGCGTAACCGTACCATCATCAACGACAACAACCCGATCGAGCCATTGCGCGACGCGGACGGTCCATATGTGCCGCTCGAGATGCACGATTTCGAGGCCTTGAAGAGCACCAAGGCACAACTCGACAAGGCGCGTCAAGAGGTGGACAAAAGATACGAGGACTTGTCAGAATGCCGTTTGGACGACATGACTCGTGCGAAGACACAACTCGACATGGCACGGCAGGCAGAGCAGTCTTGCTTCCAGGAATTTGAGCGAGTACACAGTCAGATTGTCACAAATATATCGCGAGCCATAGCTGCCCACGACAGTGCTGTCAGTTGCAGCATCGATAGTGCTGAAAATGACGTGGATACCTTGTCGCTCGGCCCTGTCTCGACAGTGAGACCGAGAAGAATACGGGTCCCTACCAGGGCCAATGCCGGTCCGCCACGGCGTATCATTCGCAATGCTCGGACTCGCGCGACCGCGCCCACACTTCCTGAGAGAGCACCCAATTCCCTCATCCGAATGCTGGCTATGCGCGCATCTGATGATGCTGAGCTTAAAGAGCTTACGAGACTGATGGCTACTCGCGAAGCAAATCAGGATCAACGTCGTGTCTTCCAAAGGCGCATATATGAGCTGATAGCCGAACATAGCACTAACCTGGCACGGGCCGCCAGTCACACAAACCTAGAACATATCACACAGATCTTCTAAACTCCATGTGCCCGAATACGTAATGTCATAGTCACAAAAATGCACAAGATTCACGGGAATGGACTGGGCTCCACAGAGAGGCAATATAACGTCGACTCTCCTCGGTCACATCTCCGGTGGGGCAGTCATTCTGCCTTTGTACGGACGACTTTCTGTGGCGGTCTTTCAAATACAACAAGCACCCCCTTTGATCAATAAGCCCTCTCTACTGTGGCAGTTCATAGCAGGAAGTGAACTGTCCACATATGGTCGAATCTGAAGTCAAGTTGTACTCAGAGAGAGTCAAGAAGACATGGTTTTGAAGAGCTATGGTTCTGTTCTCTGCAGTAATGTGCGTTTCCATAGGTGTGTCATCGAAAACATTATAAGCACGAGGAGGCGTAAACAAGACATGTGTGTGCTGTCCTTATCCGACCCAAGTCAAGCGCAACCCCATGGCGCAGAACCACAAGCTCCGGAACCACAATGACGTTATCGCCCTTCTACCATATTATGCTGAAACCAAATTGAACCCATGATGCTTTCTTCTCAGTGCCAATACTTCCGACCAGATAGTTTTTCCTATACAAATTATCATAGACAGGCGAGCATGGAAGACCTTAGGCAAAGCAATTTTGCTCGCGGCAGCGAGCAAAATTTTCCAGCGATTAAACTATGAAGAACAGATACTACACTTGATCTAAGCCAAAAGGCAAGAGACTTGAGGAGGGAAAGAGGGGAGGGCGAGGTCATCTATTACTGGTATTTTTTTTTTCACAATTGCCTGGCTCGGTTTCGCTTCTGCCATTCAGGAAAATATGGTCCTGAGTTATCATCCAAATTTTGGACAGGGTTCTACTCCTGACACTGCACTGCAGCCTTGAGTTTGCTCTTCAAGCAAACTCGCTTACTAATCACTTATGTAAGCACACTCTGATCTGGCAGTATATAAACTGGCTCCTCCTCGCCCTCCTCTTTCCCTCCACAAGTCTCTTGCCTTTTGGCTTAGATCAAGTGTAGTATCTGTTCTTCATAGTTTAATCGCTGTGACCGGTCTACGGACCGTCAAAATGATTATTCTTATTTTTGGAACCCGCTAAAAGACCTCTGGGCTTGCTCATGTCTTTTGGCACAGTGTCGCTCGTATTGCACTACCTCGAGCTGACGCGAATCTCTACTTTTTTCGTTGAGCTTTCTGGCTGCGCAAGTGGCTGGGACTTGAAGAAGAAACCATGTTGATAATGGTACCTGGGTGCGTTTGTTTTTGTGAATGTGGCTCCGCCACACTCACAACATCGTGCTCCGACTGGGATTGTGTTTACGTGAGTGTTATGTTCGTTGTGACGAGCTTGAGTTCGAATCAGGATAGACGGTGGAAGTCGCTGACGCGACTCCACCGTCTTCAAGGTCCTTCAAGATTGTTCACTTGTGGACAGCTGTTGCACAGTAGGAACGCAGAGTCTTCTCACTCTTCACTTTGAGAATCAGGACCAAAAGCTCTACGACGGCACAACAACTCGCTGGCAATTTGACAGGCTCACGTGAAGCATAATACATAGTATTGAATCACACGAGAGCCGTGACATTGTAGATAGGTATGAGCTGCTGCCTGCAAATGAATGTTGTCATGCAAGCACTGGAGTTGGAGGTGAGATATGGACGCTCTGTCAGATCTTCGGGTTGCTCCATATGTTTACAGCACCAGCGTCAGAGTGATCCTGAGTTTCCTTCCCCTTTAATTGACTGCTCTTTGTCGCACAGTTTCTAATCATGTTCTACTGGAGCAGCGCAAAGGACATCTGTATCCAAGCGCTTGACCAGCGTCGGCAAAACCAAGGGCGTCTCTGACGATCCACATGACGTCCTAGGGTCCATCGAGAGAACACACTCCTCCATCCAAAAAATATCAACAAATCAATTTCGATATCACACAAATTGTCTAACATTCAAAATCACAACCATGCCAGATCCACTACAAGTCTTGCCCACAGAGGTTGTTCTCCGCTGCATCGAATTCACACCTCTATCAGGCATTGCGGCACTAAACTCGACCACAAAAGCCTGGCACAGCTTCCTGGACACCACACACAAAGACGCAGTATACTCATCCCAAGCACACAACCTCTACAACAACCACCCACGCAGCGATCGCGAAACCACAAAACTCGGTCGTGACGTCAAGGCATTCGGGGACGCCCGCTGCGACAAGAGTTTTGTGCAATACTTTCGCGGCACGCAGGGCTGGAAAGACTTTTGCAGGCGGTTGATGTTGCTGGAGAGGAATTGGTGCAGTAGGAGGCCGGTGGTCAGGGAGAGTGTGGTGCAGGTGGGCTATGATCCCGTGTGGCGCTTCAAGCCAGACTTTAAGAGGAGGTTTATTGTTTCGACGAGTCAGTCGGGTGGGGTTTGTGTGACTGACATGGATGACGGACGTATGTTGTGGAGGCTGAGGAGAGAAGATGTGCGCATGTGTGCGCATCTGGAGTATGATCAAGAATCTGGCACGGCATGTTGGGATCGCTTTGGCAATGCAATTGAAGTGTGGAAGGCTGATGAGGTGGAGAGAGGAACCTTCCATCGCACTGGCATTCTCGAGCACGATTGCGAAACTAGAGGGTTTCAGCTCTCGCGCTTCAACGATAAAGAAACACTATGTGTGGTGTCATCCGAGGGCAAAGGATTCGTCTGGGATCTCTCCGTGCATCCACCCCAACAGCAAAAAGTCCTGGAGATTGAAAACGAAGCCGTGGGACATCTGGATCAGGGCGAGGACACTGTATGCTACAGCATGGGCCAACGAGGCTACCATGTATGCTCCAAGTCCACGGGCGAAATGCTAGGCAAACTGGACCCCAAGGACTGCAAAACCATCTTCCACATTGCCCATCCGCCCGCCCAGCCAAACCTGACCATGGGCGCCACAAACCACGGTCCCACAGCAACCGTCAACCCGCCCCAAAACCCACGCAAAGATCGCTTTACACCACTCAAACTGTACGACGGACCGCACCCAGTCCCGCGCTCGCCACTGGCAATCGAAAACGACGAGTGGGGCTCTGGCATCATTTCCGGAAACTACATGTGTGGTGTTTCTCGCGGCGGGCGCGTGTTCATCTGCACAGATTTCTCGGGATCAGTGGCATCGCCAGCGCGCTTTGCCGAAACAACAGCAATCCTGCACACCGAAGGCGACGGCTCGACCTTTGAGCTCGGCGGCTGGCTGAGCATAAAGAACGGCCGCTGTCTGTTTGAAATCATCGACAGCATCTACGTCTTGAGTCTACCTGGTTTTGGCCACTTGCCCGCGACTGGAGATGCGCAGAAGCCCATTTGGGCAACACCGATCAGTTCGGCGCCGCAACTCGCCGTCCCAGTCAGTTTCATGGGTGTTTATGACGATTGCATCATGCATACCTACACGACACTGGGCTTCCGCAGTCCGCGCAGCAGAGCCGATTCAGACGACGCCAATCGTCCCGAACGCACGCGCGCCTTTCCCACAAAAGCAATCCGTATATTGAGTTTTGCGCCTGATTTGTCTCGCCCAGGCAAGGAGTTGTCCTACACAGAAGGCTCAGAGATTCACGATAAATCTCCTCGCGGCAGTGCAAGCAACAGACACATTCCCACGCCACCAACACGCGGAGCAGCGATGCAAGCAGGACTATTGCAATTAATGGCCCTCCTCACCAACAACAATGACGATGACGAGGAGGCTTCAGACGAAGAGGAAGAAGAGTTGGTTCTCGACGACGCAGCAAGAGCAGACTTGTACGCCTCACTCACCGAAGACGAAAGGAGAGAGTTGGAAGATGCAGAAGCAATGGAAGTAGCGCGAGAGGTGGAGGATAGGCAGATGGCCGAAATGATGGGGTTTGCGGATGGCGAGGGGGCGATGGAGATGTTGAGGTCTGATGATGAGGATGAGGTTGCTGTGGGCAGGACTCCTTATGCACCGAGTCTTGATGATGACGACGATGATGATGAGAGTGAGTGGGAGGACGAAGAGGATGGGGTATAAGTTTGGGTACAACGTGATCGATGATGATGGATGAAGAATCAGCCAATTGATGCGGCTGGACTGCAGGCACTCTATCATCTGATCGAGTCGACACTCACAGAAATAGAAAAATAGACGGCATTTCCAGCGCCCGGGTATAGCCACAGGGATAACTTTAGTTGCCAATAATGTGGTAGATTGTGATGGCCGAAGGAAAAGACATGATTGCAATTTGATCGTGACTCGTATACGTGACATCTACCACTACTCGGCCTTGTAGTACTGACGCCAATTGTGTTGTTCCTTGAAGCCCAACACCTCTCTAATCTTGCGATTACTCAACGGCGCCTCGAACTCGCCCATCTTGCGCGTCAAAGGAGTATCAGGACAGACCTTTTTCAAATACTCTTCAGTAGGTACAGTGGTGGTGATGGTATCATTCGTAGCATTGAAGATCTCAAAGCCCAAGCCATCCTTTTTGATGCACAAGTCGCAGATCTGACCCAAGTCGCGGGCATCAATGTAGGACCATGCATTGCGCTTTCTAGTCTCTGGTTTGCCGACGATGGTGGGGAAATCCCTCTCGTACTCGTGAGGTTCAATGACATTGCCGATGCGAAGAACATAAATGTCGCGGTTGTTGAAGCGGCGCGAAAAGGACTTTGCCGTCTTTTCGCCGCAGATCTTGGATAAAGCATAAGTGTCCATGGGATCGACGTCGTAGTCTTCTTCAAGAGGAAAAGAGTGATAGTCGGTGTCGCCTTGAGAGAAGCAGACGCCGTAGGTGGTCTCCGAGCTGGCGATGATGATCTTGGAGACGCCGAGCTTGCAGGCGGCTTCGATGACATTGTAGGTTGCCGTCACGTTGCCCCTGAAGCACTCGTTGTCTGGGACCAGCATGTTGCGCGCGTAGGCTGCAAAGTGGATGACCACGTCAGGGGGCTGGGGCACTTGTGGTTCGTCGTAGCCGGCAAAGTTGAAGTGGGTGGTGAGGGCATTGAAGACCTGACCGCTGTCTGTGAGGTCGGTCTTGAGCGTAAAGATATTGTGGTCGGTTCCTGGAAAGTCGATCAGGTCGACGTTGAGAACCTGGTGGCCTTGTTTGATGAGCTCTGGGATGGCGTGTCTGCCAGCTTTGCCAGAGCCGCCAGTGAATACAATGCGTTTTCCTGTGGACATGATGATTGATGTGTATGGAAGAGGAGGAACAAAAACAAGAGAGGAATTGAGGAAAACCCAACTGTCGTGCCTGCTATATACTGCATCTACTCTGCCCACAATAGGCTGAATGAACAGCAGCCACCACCCGTGTGGAACAATGCTGGTTAGACGTCATGGTGCGGGAGGAAGACCGTGCTTGATGGAAGCTTCTTTTTTTTCTGGAGGAGCCTCGTGCATGGTGGGGAAGTTGGAAGCTGATCATCGCTCCCGCTCGCCGATTCTCAAAGTCACCATCCCTAACAGTCCTCAAAACAACCCATGTTGGACGCTCTCGACGATACATGACAGTCTGGCCAATGCGCCCGTCGCTAGCAACTCGTCTTGTGCGCGCCCCCACTCGCCATGCTGCTGCCGCCGCCTCTGCCGCCACGGTGACGGCTGCTCCTCCTCCCCCGGCGGCCACTCTTTGTCACACCCAGCTCGATGCCCACCCAGCTACTGCCGCTCCCATTCCGTCCAAGTCTGTACTGAGCCATGTCTGGTTCAGCAGCTCGGCCCCCTACTCACTTCCCGAGAATGGGCCCGAGGGCGACCATAAGCCACCGGATGAGCGTACTCTGAAGCTAGGCAAAAGTATGTACACCGAATTCTTCTAAAAGTGGTTGCTAACATTTCGCTGCAACAGCTGTGCGCATCCTACACGAACGTCTCCCTACCCTGCTTGCGTCGCCGCTGCCACAAGAGATACTCTCGCCGCAAATCTCACTCCACCTGTTCCCCTCGACACATCCACATCTCCCCACAGTCTCTGGAAGGATTGCTTACCTTGCCGCGCTGTGGACGGCACCCGTAGCCTGGGGACGAGTGCCTGTAGTGGGCAACGTCAAGCTCACCGTCATCTCTGAACGTATGATCCGCCACGGCGGCAGTAATACGAGCTCGGCATCCCGCGACGAGAAGCTCATAGTCAAATGGAAGACGTGTGGAAAAGCTAGGAAGAAGAATTCGGCTGGCATTTACCGTGGCATCGGCGCCAACGAGCAGGTGGAGAGAATCACAGATGTACTCGGCGGCAAGGCGAGAGACGACGAGGAGTTTTGCGGTCTCTTCATCTTCGAGTTTGACGACCAAGGTCGGATTGTCAAACACACGATAGAACACGCTGACGAAGGGTCTGGATCAGAACGCACCAACAGAGTGGTCAGCGTGACAGACTGGCTGCTTGGCAAGGTTAGTGGACACCGGGAAGAACATGTTCCCAGTCTTGCATGGTGCAAGAACAACCATGTCAGAAGGGTATTCCAGGGTCGCCGCAAGGGAGATTAGGATGAGGAAGCATTTTTTGGCGGCGGGTATCTAGGCGAACAGGCAACGGCGTTCTGGTGGCTGGACTGGCAGGACCTCTCTCAACTCGATGCATCCATCTGTGTCAATATGTGTATATCTGTTGACTTTGTACAATTATCATCACCTCAAACAGATTCTACAATTCTAGAATGATTCGAATAGAGTGATTGGCAGAAGGTGAAATGAGGATGTTCTGTACTGCCGATGATGGCATCGGTCCAAGCTCGCGCCATGCGGCTGGAGCATGGAACTCGGCCATGGCGACGACTCCGCCGTATCCGTCGTTGTCATTCTTCTGTTCAGCAACCAACCGACTTTAGTATAATCTCACACCCTTCTGGATCGCTGGTCGCGCGTTTGACAGAAGCTACAACTATAATACTGCCCCTCAACCGCAGTGCGCACCTCTTTGGGCCCACGTCATACCCCTTAGCATAACCGCATGAGGCTACAGACCTCGATCACGGCATAATGGCTGACCACTTTAGTGAGCACTCAGTCTGCCCATCAAGGCTAGGGCTAACGCGTGAGCAGATCAAAACAACCTCAACCTGTCGGCCGACGAGAAGCGGTACTACGGCCAGCTGTTCCAGCAAGCCGATACCGAGCGATTGGGCGTCGTCACTGGCGAGATTGCCGTACGCTTCTTCGAAAAGACAAAGGTCGCTCCCAATGTCCTGGGTGAAGTACGTCGCTATAGCCATACACGAGCACTCGATCTTCTCTGACCGCCAATGCCAGATCTGGCAAATAGCCGACCACGAGAACCGTGGCCTCCTCACCAAGCCCGGCTTCAGCGTCGCTCTCCGTCTCATCGGCCACTACCAGGCTGGTCGTGAGCCCAATGCTGACCTGGCCTTCCGACGTATGTCCTGAGATACCAGATTAAGCTTGTACACACGACTAATAAGCTCCCAGCCGGCCCGTTGCCCAAGTTCGAGGGCATGCCCCCACCTCCTCCTGCCCCCCTCGCAGCTGCTCCTCCCGCCGCTCCTATCCAAGCTCAAGGCACTGGCATCAGAATACCCCCACTCAATCCTGAAAAGTTGACACAATATGCCAATCTGTATGACCAGTCGGCTGGAGGTGGCTACCTGTCAGGTGAGTCTGCAACTTGACGCGTCGCAATGGACATCTGTTGACCCTCTTCAGGCGAGCAAGCAAAGGCCATCTTTGAAAGAGCAGGTCTGCCCAACGAGACACTCGGCCGCATCTGGCAACTGGCCGATCGCGAAGGCAAGGGCTCCTTGGACAAGACTGAGTTCTGCATCGCCATGCACCTGATCACCTGCTACAAGAGTCGCGCCTTGGCTGGTTTCCCAAACGTCCTCCCTCCAGCTCTCTTCGAAGCCGCCGCTCGTCGTCCCAACCCTACCGGCCGTTCGCCAGTCGCCCCTGCTGGTCCGACCGCCATCCCCCGTCAGTTTACTGGCCCTCAAGCTCGCGCCCAGAGTCCCCTTGCAAGAGCTGCCTTTGGACCGCCACCTGCCATGGCCCCACAAACTACAGGTCCTGCTTGGTTGATTGCTCCTCCCGAGAAGGCCAAGTACGATCAGTTCTTCTCCAGCATTGATACGGCCAACAACGGCCATCTCAGCGGAGAACAGGCCGTCAAGTTCTTTAGCGATTCCGGATTGCCCGAGGACACTCTCGCCTCTATTTGGGACTTGGCCGACATCAACTCTGAGGGACAACTCAACCGTGACGAATTTGCAGTTGCAATGTACCTGATTCGCCAGCAACGTAGCGGTGCACCCCTACCCGCCTTCCTTCCTCCAGCCCTCGTTCCTCCGAGCATGCGCAATCAGCCCCATCCAGCTCCTCAGACAACCGCGCCCGCTTTTGACAATGCCAACAACTCGTCGCAACTTCCCAAATCAGCCACTGAAGATTTGTTCGGACTGGACGAGCCCATGCCTCAGATTCCTAATCAGCAACCCGCTCTCGCTCCCGTATCGGCACAAAATACTGGCAGTGCGTTCGGCGCCGATCCTTTTGCTGGCAGCAAGCCTTCTTCGCCTCCACCCAACTCTCCTCCAAGAAATTTCACCCCTCAGCAGACTGGCGGCGGTCCTGCATCTCTGTTCAAGCCTTTCATCCCCACATCGGCATTTGGTGCCACTTTGGCAGCACAAAACACTGGAAGCAGCAATGCGCCTAGCAACGCTCCAAACACTGCCGCCAGAGGTGTCCCACCCCCTGCGGCCATGGATGATCTACTTGGTGACGCAAATGACGAAGAGACAAAGAACATCACTCAGGACACGACCGAGCTTGCAAACATGTCCAACCAGCTTGGCAATCTAAGAAACCAGATGCAAGATGCTCAGACCAAGAAGACCACTAACGAGCGCGATCTGGCGGCTTCGAGTGCGCAAAAGCGTGAGCTTGAGCAGCGTCTGGCACAATTCCGTGCGCAATATGAACAGGAAGTGCGGACCGTCAAGTCTTTGGAGGAGCAACTTGCCACCTCGCGAAATGAGACCAAGAAACTGCAACAAGAATTTGCAATGATCGAGGGCACTTACCAAGATTTGCAAAACCAGCACCAGCAGGTCTCTCAGGCTCTTTCGACAGATCAGCAGGAGAATGCCAGTCTCAAGCAGCGCATCTCACAGATGAATGCCGAGATTGCTCAGCTCAAGCCCCAGCTTGACAAGATGAGATCTGACGCTCGCCAGCAAAAGGGTATGGTTGCGATCAACAAGAAGCAGCTTGCAACCAACGAGGGTGAGCATGACAAGATTCAGACTGAGATGGGCGATCTGAAAAAGGCTGCCGAGGAACATGAGCAGCAGATGCGTGAGCAAGCAGCACAGGAGGAGCGCTCTAGACAGGCAGCTCAAGAAGAGCGTTCTAGATCTGTTGCTTCACCCCAGCCTCCTTCCACTGTTGTCAGCCCCGCACCATCACACACGAATCCGTTCTTCAGAAAGGCCACCGCCCCTAGAGAAGAAGGTACTCTTTCGCCTGGAGCAGGTTTCTTGTCGGGCGCACCTAGCCCCAGCGCTTTCGATGCCTTGTTCGGCCCATCCGCCTCTCAGCAACAGGCTGGACCTCACACACCACCTGTCACATCTTTCAGATCTGAACCTTCTGGTAATTCGGTCTCCTCTGACGGTCGCATGACTCCAGCATCTCCTACCTTGTCTGCTACCACTCACGATGAACCCCCACCACCTCCTCCAGAATCCAGACAGTTCACTCCCAATATTCTGCCTATGCGTCAGCCTTTGACTAGAGATCAGTCTGTCGCTTCGTCGAACCGTGCAGCACCACCTGGTAGCAGATTGGGCGAGCAGGATTCTGCTAGTGTCGCCTCCCCTTGGGATGCTGCGCCAACCAGCTCTTTCAGCGCCAACCCTTGGGGCGGTGAGGATGTTGCTACCCCTCCTGCTCAGACATCTGGTCCAGCTATCCAGTCTCATAACCACGATGGACCTCATGAGAGTGCATCTCGAGACTTGCCCGAGCAGTTGGAAGAAGAGATTCCTGGTGCCTTCCCTGAGACTCCCATGGAGACTCAGACCACGGGCCAGCCTGCACAGGCTCCTGCACACGACTTTGACTCTGCGTTTGCAGGGTTTGGAGAGACCCAGCAGCAGAATGGCGGTCACACTGCTGCTCACGATCCATTTGCACCTGCCCCAGTGTCTAGAGAAGTAGACCATGCACCGGTTCACAGGGAAGTTAACCCTGCTCCTCCGAGCTACGGCAACTCCGAGTTCCCTCCCATTCAAACCCTCGAACGCGAGGACTCAAGCAGCGACGATGACAGTGATAGCGAACGTGGTTTCGGCGATGACTTTGCATCTTCTGAACCTCATGCAGCCGCTACCACGACTGAGGTGCCATCGGCTGAGCACCATGAAGTCGCTGCTGAAGACTCACGTCGCCCAAGTGCCGTCGGAATGCAATCCACAGCTAACGTGTCAGAACTCCCTCCCATCACAGCTCAAACTTCGCCACCTTCGTACGAGACAGCTCAGGAAGGACAGCACCGCAGTGGTTCGAACAGCTTCCCTCCCGAGTTCACCGGTTTGCTGCCTTCTCGTGAGGACCCAACACAGTCCCCTGTGCCGCACTCAATTCCTCACGAACAGCAACCTCAGACTCCCATGACCAGCACGGCCGGATCTGATCACTTCCACGATGCTCACTCTCGCCCCATGAGCAACATCACCGACATGGGTGCCACTTCTTTTGCCAACGTGGGAGAAGTCACTCAACATGCTGCTCCTGTTGCCCCTCAAGAGTCAACCAAGGATGCATTCGACGACGACTTTGACAACTTTGACGATCTCGCCGAGGCCAAGGAAGCCAGCGGCGATAACTTCGATTTTGGCTTCCCTCACCATCAAAACACTGACGAGTTTGACGCAAACTTTGACTCGCCCGCTCAGTCAACCATCCACACCATTTCCTCGCCGCAAGAGACACCAGTGACCAGAACCGCACCCAACGGCTTCTCGGACTTTGAATCCAACACTGGCGCAGCGACGCAGCATCAACCAACACCCATCGCCATCCCCTTTGGCTCGACACACGCGCCGCAAGCACAGGCGCCCCACGACTGGGACGCCATCTTCTCGGGCCTCGACACGCCGGCGCCGCAAGTCCAGCCCACGCCCAACTTTAGCAGCACCGACGGCGCGGCAACGCCAAAGGCTTCTTCTTCGTCGGCTGCACAACCCACCATGCCGCCATTGGGTCGCGCCATCAGTTCGGGCACCGAGCACGACGACCCCATCCTCAAGCGCCTCACTGGCATGGGATATCAACGCGAAAAGGCGCTTGATGCATTGGAAAAGCACGATTATGACATCGATAGGGTGAGTTTTTATTCTGCTATTACGACATGATGAAGTTTTGCTGATTTTGTGTTTACAGGCTGTGGATTACTTGTCGAGGTAGAAAGTCGACAAGTTGCATTGGAATCTCGCTAGGTGGATGGAAGGGGGGTTGTGATGTAGTTGATGGGCTCTTTTTGCCTAGATAGTCTTTCGGAAAGGGGGGTTTGTAATAGTGAGATTGTAAGCATTATCCAGCACCTCTGGTTAAGTAATGGAAAAAATGATAATTAGCAGATGTAGTAGTTTTTGCCTGACTGCCTTTTTTGTCTCCCTCTTGTGTTTGTTATTGCAGCAGTTTGTCTTTGCAGCAGTTTGTTGTTATAGTAGTTTGTTTTTGTAGCAGTTTATTATTGCAGCAAGTGTGTGTTTGTAGCAGTCTGTTCTTATAGTAGTTTGTCTTTGTAGCAGTACGTATTTACAATAGTATATATTTGCAGCAGTATGTATTTACAATAGTATATATTTGCAGCAGTTTGTCTTTGCAGCAGTTTGTCTTTGCAGCAGTGTATTTTCAGCAGTCTGTTCTTGCAGCAGTTTGTCTTTGCAGCAGTGTACATTCGTAGCAAGTGTATATCTGCAATTTCGCTTGTACTGGCACTCCTCTGATGTGGATCTTTATCCTCGCATCTGCGTGACTTATGAACAATGGACAGATATTGCAGAAGATTGTGTCAGACGTTGGAAGTAGATAAGGAGATCTGTTATTCAGACCATCATTACTTATAACCAGTAGAGAGTCCCCGCAGAGAGGCCTTACAGGTGTTGCAAGTAGTCGGGTTTTGGATTTTTGGGAGCTTGGGAAAGGGGGTTGTGGATGTATGGGATTAGGATACTTGGCGATCTTTGCGATGTGCTTTTACCTCTTTTCTTGCTGAGTGAGGGCTGTTTTATAAGACGAGGGTTGTTTTGTAAGACAAGGGTCGTTTTAATCAATGGCATAAGATGCAAGTAATGTGCATAGAGGGGATGAAAACGAAAGGGTTGAGGTATGTATTTCGTAGTGGAGGGGTTGTATAACTCGAAACTTTACAGAATTTCTTTTGAGAGAGGGCGTCAGGAGTCCAAGGGCTAGAGGCGCTAATAGAAAGAGAAAAAGAGAGGTAAAACCAGTTAGTTAAACCATTATAGCTATAGAAATCTCCCATTGTTTCAGCGTGAGATACATGCATTCATCTCGAGTCAAAATCGCCGCAAAAAAGAGAGATTGTGATCCAGCTGAGTAACAGTAACAGAGACACTTGTCACAGCATGGCACAAAGTAAAAGTATCGGGCTCGGAAGTGATATAGGTAGCAAATGTTTTTGCTTTTTGCGAGATGAATTGTTTGTTTGAGTTGATGATATGATATTTTCTGTACAACACCACCATTTTCTGCCTTCTGTCAGACTTTGTCATCTTTGTAACAAGAGAGAGCTAAAACAATCTCAGTTTTTTGTCCCCTTTTGACCCCATTAATTAACGCCAGCCGCTATGCAAGAAAGAAAAAAAATGTAAATGGTATTTTGGATCGTCAAAGAGAAGAAAACAAGGATCAGAATGTCGAGCAAGACAGAGAGGATTATCAAGCAGAAGCAGCATCGCGCACGTCAGGCAAAAAGTCGCGGAGTAGAGCAACCAGATCGTCCTGGCGGGCGAGTTGAGTCAAGAGCTTCTCTTCGAATTCGCGCCAGGTGCGGAGGACTTGCTTGTCACCGGCAGTCAGATATTCATCCTCGTGGCCAACGACGTCGAGACGTTCAGCTTTCTGGATGACCTCGCTGACGACGTCCTTTTCATGTTGCATGCGTTGAATCAGGCGGGCTTGAGCTTTATATGTGTGTTGCAGAAGTAGCTGACGGCATCGGTCAGGGTCAAAGTACCACAGGAACAGAGTTCTGCTGGGCTGGCGTGTGTTATCTTTAGGAACTTCCTGTGCTTCTACAAAGCCGTGCTCGTGCATTGCGGTCAAGATGCTGCGGATGTCCTTTTGGCGCATGAGGGAGAAGTTGGCGACTTGCTTTTCGTCGAGTTTTCCTTTGGAGTATAGCATACGCACAATACGCGTGGCGATACTGCCGTGGCCAGCGTTGATGACCTGCTCTACTTCGTTGCGTTGCATCCACCGGATGAGTGCTGGGAAATTAACCCTCCACTCTCCTTTACCGCGAGTGCTGACCTTTTGGGCAAAGCCGCGCGGATGCTCGGCCAGGAGGGCCATGTGTTGCTCGACCAGTGTAAGACGCTGATTGCGGTCTGCAAAGGCAGAGGCACCACCCTTGAATTTTTCGTTACCATTCTCTCGTTTCGGGACATCGTCGTCTTCCAGGTCATAATCATCATCGTCGCCATTAGAGAGGGTAGAGGCTAGATCGATGGTGGGGTCGAGAATGTCTGTGATTTCCAGAGTAGTAGAAGTAGGCTGAGCGGCTTCTTCATCTGCTTCGTCCGTGTGGATGACGAGCTCGTCGTAACATCTCGGACATTTCTTTTCCAGTAGTTCCAGTAGTGCACCATAAACGGTCGCTGTGACATCTCCGATGGACTTTGCGGCCAGATTCTGTAGAGCCTGGCTACGCAAGGCGACGTTGCATTTATCCCAGCTGACCTTCAGCACCATATCCTTGTCCATAAAGACATCGTCCTCGTCTTCAGCGCCGTATGTGCCCACTCCATTTGCCGCACCTCCATTGGTCTTCATTCGCTTGGCAGATGGGCCATATCCGTTGGATCTCTTGGGTACCTTCTTCACACCAGTGACAGCGTCCTCTGCAGCATCCCTCCATTTCCTTTTCAAATCTCTTAGAGCCTGCTCGTACACGACTTTTGCTTTAGGACCAGTGACCTTTCCATCGGGAAATTGCTCGCGTTTGACGACAAGATCGGCTTCGTTGTGGGAATCGGCAGAGGAGAGGAAGGTGGTCGGACGGACCCTTGTGAGGAAGCCAGATTCTAGAAGCTTACACAGCATCGAGTGAAGTTGTTCAGGACTGGTGATCTTCTTGAGACCTCTTTGCGCAGGCATGCCCTCGCCGTTGATGTGCTCGGCTTCAGCATCGATTGCATGTCCAGGGTTTCTTGTGAACTTGTAGGCATCCTCCAGATCTCCGACACGTGCGTGTCCCAATTGCAACAAGTTGGAGACGAGCTGGGCGGCAGCTTCTCCAAAGCGCGACTGGACAATATTGATGATCTTTCCAGAGCGCATCAAGTTGTATGCGCCATTCCAGTCGACTTCGTAGAAGGTCTGCTGATCGCTAGCGGCGGCCGAGGAGTGGAGGACCAGATGTTGCTGGATGAGAACACTCAAGGCGTATTTGACATGGCGAGGAGAGAGCTGGGCGTTGGAGATGAGGGTCTGCAGATTGATACGGCCCCACAGAGCAAGAGTGCGAAAGACGTGGGCCGAGAGCTGGCCATACGACTCGTCGACCAGGAGAGCGCAAAGCTGCGAATAGTGCTGTAAAGAAGACTCAGAATGGGAACTCCGGATGTAGAGCAAGAGCTAAGTCATTACCTCAGCCATGGTGGGGCGCAGCAGCGACGTCTTCCTCGGGCAGGTTATACAGTGTGTCCTATGCTACCGCGACATGAGTGAGCGCAGAATGAGGCAGGAACAAAAGGCTCAAATCATTTTGAACATGGCCGGCTTGCGGAAAGAGCGAGCGGGTCCGTGCTGTCGACTTTTCGAGGAAGAGCCACTGCCCGACGAATCAGAGGCGGCTTATTCCGAGCAGCAGGGCCAGGAAGGAACCTCGAGCGTCGACAGCGTTGGCTCAAAGACATCGCCGTATCTCCCAGCTCCCCTCGCCTCCGCCAATTGCTCCCCGCCGGCACAATCACAATGCTGTCCTGTTCGGCTTTCAGACGGCCAGCCCAGCGCGCCGCCCGCAACCTCTCGGCCCCCTCGACTCGCGGCCTCGCTGCTCCCGCCTCGGGTTCCTTCGCCTTTGAGACCGGCTCCGCCAATGGCGTCAAGTTCGCCAGCAGAGACATGGCCGGTCCTATGACCAAGCTCGCCATCGTCTCCAAGGCCGGTACCCGCTACGAGCCCCTGCCCGGCCTCACCCTCGGTCTGCAGAGCTTCGCCTTCAAGGTCTGCGCCAGCCACCAACGACCCGCTTGTCACACATGAAACTCATCCGTACATACAGGGCACCCAGCAGCGCTCCACTCTCCGCATCCAGCGCGAGGCCGAGCTGATGGGCTCTCAGACCTACTCGTCGCGCTCCCGCGAGAACCTCGTCGTCGGCGCAAAGTTCCTCAGAGATGACCTGCCTTACTTCGTCGAGCTCCTCGCCGAGGTCGCTACCCAGACCAAGTACGCCCCCCACGTCTACCACGAGGAGATCTACCCCCACATCCAGCTCGCCCAGAAGCAATTGCTCGGTGACGTTACCGAGATGGCCGTCAACTCGGCCCACGGCCTTGCCTTCCACCGCGGTCTCGGTGTCCCTACCTCGCCTTCTTCCTCGACCCCCATGAGCAAGTACCTCGACGCCGACGCCATTTCCGACTTTGCCGACTCTGCCTACGCCGCCCCCAACTTCGCCATTGTCGCCAACGGCATCGAGTCTGGTGAGCTTTCCAAGTGGGTTGGTCAGTTCTTCAACAACGTTCCTCAATCCGCCAGAGCCGAGATCACCACCCCCAAGTCTCAGTACTACGGTGGTGAGGAGCGTATCGCTCACGGTTCCGGCAACGCCATGGTCCTCGCTTTCCCCGGCTCAAGCACCCCTACCGGTGCTTCATACAAGCCCGAGGTTGCCGTCCTTGCCGCTCTCCTCGGTGGCCAGTCCGCCATCAAGTGGTCTTCTGGTTTCTCTCTTCTTTCCAAGGCCTCATCCAAGTTCGTCGGCGCGACCATCGCCACCAAGAGCGCCATCTACTCGGACGCTGGTCTCCTTTCCGTTTCCATCAAGGGATCTGCCAAGGACGTCAGAGGCGCCGCTCAAGAGGTCGTCAACGCCCTCAAGCAGGTTGCCGAGGGTGTTTCCAAGGAGGACTTCACCAAGGCCAAGGCCGCCGCCAAGTTCAAGGAGCTTGAGTTCGGCCAGAACATTGATGCTGGTATTGAGCTTACCGGTGCCGGTCTCGTCCAGGGCAACAAGGCCTACCAAATAGATGAGGTCGCCAAGGGCATTGACTCTGTCACTGAGGAGCAGCTTAAGGAGGTGAGTTTTATGAGTCATCTTGCGGTCGTAACAAGTACTAACCATTTCGGCAGGCTGCCAAGGCTATTTTCGAGAACAAGGCCTCGGTGTCATCGGTCGGTGACCTTTACGTCCTCCCTTACGCTGAGGAGCTCGGCCTCAAGGTGTAAAGGATGTAAATACGATTCGGGGATTGAGGCAGAAAAAATGTACCATTAAAACTGTACTCGCGGTTCACGCGTAGACTTGATGCAATTTTTTCGTTTGTTAATAAATCAGCATTTTCTTCTTTTAATGCTACGAGTGTGGATAGCCAAAGTGCAGGGAATTGAGTTTTGATGGTGAAGATGGAACAAGCTGAAGAGGAATAGGTTGGCACTCAGTCCGCCCAATGTCCTCAAACAGGCTTGTAGGACACGACCCTTCCTTCACCATAATGGTGCAGGCTTGTAAGTTGTTCACTTGATAGAAATTGTGAGTATATGAGCAGAGCATGGAAAAAATGTTGGATGGTTGTCATGTGACGCGCGGACGGAGAAGGGCGCCAAGCGGCGCGGAGACAGAGGGTCGGAAGTCGAGGCAAGCGCATTCAATTGCATTGAAGCTCTCTATCCACATCAACCACCCACGCACCTTCAATACCGTCACAATGGTCGCCGCCTGGAAAGCCGCTGGTCTCAGGTGAGCACCTCCGCCAACCCGCGACAGGCCGAGCCTGGAGAAGATGGAGGATGGAAGGGCTGATTCTTGGATCTGATTCACAGCTACAACCGTTACCTGGCCGTCGCCGCCCGTGTTGTCCGCCGCTCGCTCAAGGAGGACAAGAGATTGGCTGCCGAGCGCAGAGGAGAGATGGACTTGAGATTTGCCAAGTGGGAGGTGCGTTAGCCCTATCCTCTACAACACACACACTACGCCACGGACCCTTCACTCCACGCAACGACAACCGAAACACCATCGCTGACAGATTCTCTTCTTCGAACAGAACGGCAAGCAGGGTGAGAGCAAGAACCTCGCCCAAGCTCTCGCAGAGTCCACCCCCGCCGCCCAGTCGTCGTAAATCCAACCAGATACCATGCGCTAGGAGAGACACAAGGAGAGCAGGGAAAGACCCATCGAGGGGTGATTGTACCAACAATTGTCGATTTACGAAAGTCAAAACCGCTCGAAATGCAATAAAATGCAATCATCAGTCGGCACCATTTCCAGTACTCTTGCAGAGCTACGGTCACTTGAATCTTTTCCGCCTGCCGTGTTTAATGCGACTTTGTCGCGACAATCTATCTATCTATCGTGACTATTGCCAATCCATCATAAATCTCCTGTCTGTTCATTTGTAGTTGTTCGACTGGGATTCTGTCAAACGATCATTGTTCTCCAAATCCCATCCATGCTGCGATTGCGAAGCCAAACACCAAGAACGCCGCCCAACAAGACCTGCGATTAGTGAAATCCAATATTATCTCCACACACTCCCAATACACATCATGCAACCAGATTTGACGCGCCTGACTCTGGGATCCGGCGATGCTCAGCCTGCTGCCATGTCTACGTACGGTGGTAGTGCGTCACGGTCATCGCAATATACGCCGCGACAGATGAGAGTTACGGACATCACACGAGAGTTTTCGGATGCTTCTGCAGGTATGTGTTGGTGAACCAACAAGTTTTGCAGTCCTGGCGTTGTTGCTTGTTTTCCTCCTTGATCAAAGCTAGATGATCTTGTTTGGATGTGTAGGAAATAGTTGTACAGGTTTGCTGATTTTCGAGTGCTAGAATTGCGGCAGGGACAATTGGTCAAGGATGATTTCTTCACGCTTTTCGAGGCTGTTGGAGCACTAGAGGTGACTCGGCTCTCTTGAGTGACATAGCCTTCGCTAACATACATCCCAGATTATGGATCCCAAGATGGACAGCGGACTGCTGATTCCCGACAAGGATGCCGCAGTGGACAATTTCGACCCTCTGCAAAACATGTTGCCCGAGGAAATCATCGGTATAATGGATCAATTGCTCTCCTTTGAAGTATGCTTGACATGATGAGATGATTGTGTGGATGTTCTGACATGAAATTCAGATGGCCTGGCATCAAGGATATGCACTCTCGCAAACACTGTTTACCTCTCTGCACATGTACTCTTTGCTGACACCTTACTACCGACCTCTCAACACTGTCGTCTTCAATCCAAAGAGATCGAGTCCCGAGACCCCCGACCCGCTGATCAACAATGTCCTTCGAGCATTCTGCCTCGGCATCATCAAGTCTTGCGATGCAGTGATTCAGGAAATCACTTCTGAGCACTATTACGAAGAAGAGGACTTTGTTACTCAGACGTTCACGCAATACATGTTGAACGATGTGAATCACGAAGATGTCATTGCAGAACTGCGCAGCGCTCTGGACATTCTCAGCGCCCAGGATTTGTCTGCAGATATCAACGAGGCACTTCAGCAACGTCTGCAGCTGCGAATCAACCTACTGGAAGCCATGGAGCCATTGAGTATCGTTGAAGTTGTTGACAAGACTGGAGTGTGGCAAGCGGTGCTCGATGTTGTCGATAAAGTCAACAAGACGGCAAAGTTGGGTAAAGCAAGACCTGACTTTTTCTCAGAGCGAGTGCAAAGGCATTTGGCCAGCAACACACCTCCGACACCCATGATCAAGACCAGTTGGGAAGAGGCATATCCTCGCTTCAAAAGGCTGGCTCAAGACAACATCGAAGCTCATCGATTCGCGAGCATCGAGAATCCAAGCCCCTTAAACGTGACCGTAAGTATTTTGACTCTCTATACTGCATGACTTTCTGCATATCCCGAGACTGACTAAATTCTCAATCCACAGCGCTTCGCATGGGACTTTTCCAATCTTACCCCTCAACCCTCCACCTACTCTCGAGCCATCATGCAAGGCTTGCTCTTTAAAGGGCAGAAACTGCTTTCCCACAATACACCCCACCTCTCTTTGCTGCTCGAAGACATCCGCAGTCTCTCCATGGCAGGCGACCCCCTTCTCTCGCCAGCAAACTGGGAAGTCGAGTTGCCAACAGATGCACGATACCTGTCCTCCCGCATCATTGACGAATTCATGGCAAAAGCAATGGACGAATACATCAACATCCCCCGCATGATACTCCAAAACCGGTGTCGCATGAGGAGGACCTTTTGCCAAAGCGTAGCCGTGCTCGACGGCCTGCAAGCAGAAGCCGAAACCGCAGATGCAGAACTGCACGCTCTGTTTCCTGTTCCTGCGTCTCCTTCACTGCAGAGATTCTATCCTCTGGCCGCCTGGGCGTATTTTCACAAACTCAGGGTCATGGAGTGGAGTCTGCAGCTAGGGTTTGAGCTTGATGTGTACCAAGCCGCCGAGTTTGGGCACATGTACCGCTTCCTGTCCTTTGTTGCTGCGACACGCGCAGAGCATCTCCAACACATTGACTTGTTCCTGCATTTACGGGCGAGAAAATACAAAAAGCAAGGGGATCATCAGATGGCAGGGCAAGTGGCCACTTCTCAAGCTTCCATCGCTTTCCACACCGCAAACGCAACAGTAGTTGCGGAATTTGCGTCTGCGCTGTCGTCGACATATGCCGTGCTGTCTTCATTGCAGCTGCTCGCGCCGCTAAAGGACACAGAAGTCTATTCGACGGACGCACGCAGACACGAATTGCGCATGAAACCCTACCTCCCCATCGGCACGCCCACACTACCATCTGCAGAAGAACTATCCTCTGCGACAAACCTCTCTCCCACTTCCTCCTTTGCCGCCATCTTCGCCACCATATCTTCCCGTCTGACAGCCGCCAAAACCGCTCTCTCCACCCTCAAATCCGTGGATGCGGAAACAGGAAACTACAAAGGCTGCGAAACTGCTTTCAAGAAGGAGATTCAAGGGATACTGGGCAGTATCGTTGCCACTGGAATCGGCGTTGCGTTGCTGAAAAAAGTGGTCGAGGAGTGTGGGATCCAGACCGTGCGAGATGTGGATGAACACCGGGAGATGCTGAAGCAAAAACTCAAACTCGATGTTGTGGCCGAGAAGAGGTTTTCTGGGTTCTGGGCTGTGCCAAAGGTTGTTGGTGTTTAGGAGACCAGTGTCTGTTGCTTTGTATACAAGAAGCGTCAGAGAAGGTGGTTGTGGACTCGCTGCTTTTGGCTTCATCTCTGGTGCTTTGAGGAATAGATCAAGTTAAACTCATTAGCCAGATTGAAGGATAGGTCAAAACGACACTCCAACGATGTTGACCGAGGTTAACTCCTTTGGTACACATCAACAATGAATGGCAGCTAGATTAGAAAAAGAAAAGAGATGGCAGCTAGATTGCAAAACAAGACCAGAATTGACCTCAAATCCTCGCACCTACGAGCCCTTGTATTTTGCCAAATGAGATCAAATTTCATTTTCCTGCGTTTAGAATTATTGAGCACACATAACCAAACACACGTAATCAAAACAAAAAACCAAATCGATACATGAACATATTCATATCACCTTCCACTCTTACCATCCGCATCATCAACAAAATCTCCACAACTGTCAGCGTGACCCTGGCCTCAATAAACTATACCAATCCACCTTATTCCACAAACATACACCATTGAGATATAGTCCTACCCTACATATATCCCATGGTCTACTCACATGCACGTAAATAGTGGAAAAGCAAAAAGTAGTTGGAAAAAAAGAATAGTTTGATGTAAACCAACAATGAGAAAAGATTTCTATCTGGCTGTAGTGATGGCGACATCCAAAACCAAGCAATCTCTGGACAAAAGCAAAAAGTTGAGAAAAGACCGCTATCGACAAGAAAAGGAATATATAAAGAGGCGCCCGAAAAATGCAGTAGAGAAAATTCGTGCCTAGAGAGAAAGACACTCTTTTCATGTACAGATAACAACAATGAAGAAGCAAAAAGGTCATGCATTCGTAACCAAGGCTCTGAACGTGCCACAAGTGCTTACAAGGCAAAGAGTGCAGCGGCACCAACAGCAGCAAGAGCTCCAAGTCCCTTGGGTCCAGGAGTCATGACAGCACCCATACCGCTGCTGGTCACGCTGCCAGAAGGGAAGCCACCAAGACGACCGCCACCAGTTTCCTGGGAAACGGAGGTGACGGCGGAGGCGACACCGGTAGCGTCGGGGATGCTGGTGTTGGTAATCTCCATGATGTTGCTGCCAGTGCTGTTGAAGTTGGTCTGAGCGAGGGAAATCTCGTTGTTGGTAATGTCGTAGACGACGTAAGCGCTGCGAAGGAATGTGTCTCCGAGGACCGGGGTGGTGCCATCGGCGGGTGCGATGCCGAGAATGCAAAGAGGAGTGCGACCCTGGTAGCCCATAACAAGAACCAGTTCCGACATGCTAACGCGGATGGTGGGAGAAGAGAAGGTGAAGTCGATGGTTGTGTCGTTGTAGCGCATGTTGCAGTCAATGAAGGCAGCGCCATACTGCGAATTGTACTTGGCACCGGTCATGCGGTAGATGGACTCGGTGACATCGTTGGGAAGATACATCAAACTGGAGCCAGAGTCGAGCAGAGCAGCAGTGTTGAGGTTCGAGGCGATGGAGTTTTCTTGGCCGTTGTAGCCGACACCAGTGAGCGCGATAATGAACTCAGCGTAGATTCCCTGTTCGGTGAGAATGGGCAACGTCTGGAGAGATCCGGTGTACTTTTCAGTGTTAACACCGCCGAACAGAATCGAGCCGGTGGAAGCATCGAGGTCGTTCAACCACAAACTGTAGGCATTGGTGTTGATGAGTCCAGCTTGCATCATGTGCTGAGGCACGTTGACATAAGGCTCTCTCGTATATTGCAGGATAGCCTCGTTGGTGGGATAGCCGATTCCGAGAATACCCTCCTCGGAGCTCGAGACGTAACCAATACCGAGTTGCTGATTTTGTAGCTCGGCACCACCGATGCGGAAGACGTCGGTAGCATAGTCGCCGGATGAACCAGAGCCATCAACATACGAGATGTTGAAAAGACTGTTGACGTATTCGTAAGTGGAGGATGAATTGGGAGCGTAGGTGCCTGAGATTGCGCAGTCGTTCTGTTGTGTGTTCTCACACTGCGAAGAGGTGGCGACGTTGACCCAGAGATCACTACTTCCGGTATCGATGTGTAGCCTGAAGTTCTGCGCCGGCGTGCCAATCGAGGCATTGGCAAAGTACAGGGTCTGCTCATTGTCCAGCGATTCCTGGATGGTGTTTGCACGTCTTCGTAGACGGTCTCTCTTCAAGGGGTTCTCGACGTGCTTTCTTTGGATCTCGTGCTCGACGACCTTTGGTGCGCCATTTGAACGCTTTTGCAAGTTGATAGCTTCGGCTCCAATGATGGTGCTGGCAGCGAGTGCCAAGGTGGAAATGTGTTTCATGTTGGTCTGTTTCCCGGTGGGCTTACGAGTAAGTGGTGAGTGGACTCGGCGTGGACGATATATACACAGCGGTGGCGGGCGACGTAGGAGACAAAGGTGGCAGTGTTAGGGAAACAAAGAAGACGGTAGAAGCAGCAAACGACAGCGAGCGCGAAGGCAACAAGTATTTCAGAAAGATGACAAGAGAGGGTTTGTATGACGCGGCCACAGATGTGCCCAGCCACGAAATGTCGTCGAAGCCGCGATCCGCCCTTCCCGAGAGGATGACGCCGAGCTCTGGGGAAAATCTGGCAGAATGAGAAACAAGAGAGACGATCCGCGGACAATCTGAGCAGATCAAATCAGATGTGAGATCAAGTTGGAAAAACAGAAAGAATCGACTCTTGTCGCCGTCCCCCGTTGCCGTGTGATCACTTTGCAACGTATGCGGATGTCTTTGGTGCTAAGGCAAGATTGCGTCGACCTGGTGGATCAAGCTTTTGCTCGTGTCGGCGGTCCAGAACCAAGGCGCAAAAGGAGCGTACAATACTTGACTGATGTCAGAAAGGAGACCGTGGAGAAGACACCTGTGTTGCCCTTGTCAAAAGAGGAAACAACCCAGCCTGTTGCAACAAAAAGAGGCGAAGTCATACAACTTTTTATAAATCAAATAGTGCCTTGCTTACCCGTGAGCTCGGCTGCCAGAGCACTTTTGCTTACGGCAAAGAGGTCTTGTACCTTTCGTATACTTTCCGTCTTCCCTGCCTATTCTTCTCATCTCAGCGCTGCCATGGCACCCTTCGTTGTGCGACCGCTCACATCCCGCTGCATGAATGCGGCTGATCAGCCGGCCGAGTTGACGAACGTGCGCGCGTCTAGAAACATCGCGAGGGCGAAGAGGCGAGACACTCCGGAAAATGCTGCGCCCATCATCTCCACACTCCATGTGTTTGTTCTATCGGACCTCGTATTTGCGTCCGAAATTGGTCTTTCATTTGCTACAATACAATAGGCAAAGGTCTTTGATGAAATCGATTTAACGCTTGAACAAAGATACATTCATGTCATGTCCCATGCACCAGGCACGGGCTGTCCTGCATGTGACTTCAAGGTACAAGGAGAAGTACTTTTGATTGGTTGGCCCTGCGCTGCACTCCTGTCAAGCACATGGTCTAGGCGTCTATCTGCTGAGATGCAAGAACTAGGATGTCTTCTCAACCTCCCATAAAACCAGTCGTGTGGCTTTGGTAAACTTCTGCAAGGAACGCCTGCTAAGCATAAAATATCTTGTCCTATTTTATCGCTGCGTAGGGCATCTTCTGTCTTTGTTTTACTTTGGAATCTTGAAAGGGTGTGCTTCTGTGTTGAAGGTGTAGTCGTCCAGACTGATCAAGTCGGGTTCGCTGAAAATCAGGTAGAAGTACTTGAGCGTCTCAGCCAGCCAGAAGCTCTCCATACTGTCCGTGACTGTCACCTTTCCATCATCTCTGGAAACGTCCCCAAGCGCGCCATTGGCCAACGCCGTCTTGGTGTTTTCCTGAATAGCGTTAAACATTTGCCATGCGGTTTCTTGTAGATCCTTGCGTCCAGTAATTCGATATAGGATGAAGACACTTTCGATTGCCTCGGGCCTCAAGATGTATCTGCGATCGTCAAGACGTGAGAAACCAGGCGGGAGACGATCTTCGGCTATGACTTTCTGAACATCTTCCAGCTTGCCAGCACCATCGCCTTTCATTCTCATGACCTCCTTGTGCCAAACCTTTTCGTCCCACTGGCAAGGCTCGTTAGTAGGACACTCGACCATGTGAAAGACTTCAGGCATGATTCCTAGAGGCATGGCTTTGTAAGTCCAGATGCAGCCATCAGTCACCTTCCTGCCCATTTCGAGGTGAGTTTGGTCGTTGAAAAGTTTTCCGCCCAGAGCCAACATGCCTCCAGCGAAGCAGACGAGATGCTGGCCCTGAAAGTCAAGTCCGCCTTTGTGGTCTTGGTCAACATGAGCCATTCCCGCGATCAAGATGTCTGCATTATCAGGTGTCATGGGTCGCCATAGCGTGTATCGGATGGCAGCGTTCATGGCATCACGATACATCTTCTCATACATCGGCTCCAGTCCACCAAGGAGCGCGTGCATCTTGGGAAGGTACTCGTACGCAGAGTCCGACATGGCGCCAAGTGTGAAAGTGTCGTGCCAAGTGAGATCCATGTCTCTGGCGTTGACAAGAATAGGCCACATTCCAGGCACGTGAGTCTTTGATTGCTGCTCTTCGAAAAGTTTCATGACGCGATGAGTGGCATCGAACCAGCGAGGGTCTCCAGTGATTTGAGAGATGCGGGTGAATTCCATGACTAGCGAACCGATTTCTGCTACTAAAGTGACTGGATCGGCGTTCTGAGAGGCTCCTCTACGAGCGTCCATGACTCTCCACCGAGTGATGGGCATGTGGTTGGGAGTGTCGAAGGCGTGTAGCAACATCTCGCCAAGTTCTTTGGCTTTGACCAAAAGTCTTTCGTCAGCACTTAAGTCGTATGCAGACAAGAAGCCACCCATATATCGAATTGTCGTTTCGAAAACGTTGATCTCATCCTGGTCTGTAGACGCAAAGTCGATGGAAACTGCTGCTGCCACGGCCTCGTTGAACTCGCTTTTGAGACCCATGATCCAGAGCGTGTCGAGAGCATCGACCAGAGTGGCAGCCCATCCTGCAAACGTGTTTCTCTTATCACCGGAAATGGGAGTCAGCTCGTCGGCCATCCAGGCATGCTCTTTGTACGAGCCCCAGGCGCGTTTGAAGGCCTGGAGGACAGCGTCTTGTCGCTCCTCGCGCACGGATTTCTCTGACTTGGACTCGGTCGAGAAGCTGTATTGAATCTTGGGAAGCTTCTTTGGTTTACCAGTGGGAAGGGCATACATGGACGTGACTGTGTGTTTCTTGGAGATCTGACTCCAATCGACATGACTACCGAAGACGAGGCTCGAGGAGGCAGTCCATGATTTGAAACCAGCATATGCGACACGGTCGCGATGGATGAACAATATAGCAGCGAAGATGGCAAAGAGGAGTAGGAGCCGATAGCTCTTCATTCTGGGGCTGATGGCCATGATGTGCAAGAGAGGAAGAGGATGGCTCGAACGAGCATTGCCCGATGTTGGATCGTAGACAGCGAAAGTCAAGAGGGTTGAGGGCAAGAGAGGGGGTTAAGTGACTGAGCGCATGCCAAAGCAACAAGAATGCGGAAGCAGTGATGATCGTCTAATCAATTAGCCAAGCCTTGCTTCTTGCTCTTTGCTTTCCTGCGTCGATAGCCGCCGGGTTGAGGACACGGATAGCTGCCTTCTCTTTCTCGAGCAAAACTACTGCGTACGAAATGGACGTAAGGAGCTCGAGTTTGGGCAGGTGATGCTCCCAAGTCAAGGTGGGTGGTTGTCGCATTGAGAGTTTGAGCGAGACGGATATTGAGAGAGCTTGCATGCTCGGCAGAGCAAGTGTAGCCGGGGTTCACTGGAAGGCGCGATCATAAGCTTCGTGTCAGCATCAGTTGACATTCAACAACATCGGCGTTCTAAACATCAGAACCACTTAGAGTAGGACGCGTCAAACGTGTCTCTGGCGCGTGCCTTCGATATTCGTTTCGGCGAGAAAGACAGGCCAAGGTCGACATCGTTACATACACATCTCACAATGGTCACTGCCGGCCCTTCATCAGCTCAGAACGGTGCTCAGGCACGTCCAGCAGCTTCTGCTGCCCCTGGTTATGAGCTTCCCTGGTATGCAACACCACCCTCTTCGGTCTGCGCAAAACTGACGCCGTCTGCAGGGTAGAGAAATACAGACCCGTCTTCCTGGACGATGTCGTCGGAAATACAGAAACCATCGAACGACTCAAGATCATCGCAAAAGATGGTAACATGCCCCACGTCATCATCTCGGGCATGCCTGGTATCGGAAAGACAACCTCGATTCTGTGTCTGGCTAGACAGTTGCTCGGAGATGCATACAAAGAAGCAGTGCTCGAACTGAATGCCTCGGACGAACGCGGTATCGATGTTGTCCGCAACCGCATCAAGGGCTTCGCCCAGAAAAAGGTCACACTACCCGCTGGCCGTCAAAAGCTCGTCATCCTCGATGAAGCCGACAGCATGACCTCTGGTGCCCAACAAGCTCTGAGAAGAACAATGGAGATTTATTCGAGCACAACTCGCTTCGCCTTTGCCTGCAACCAGTCCAACAAGATCATTGAACCCCTACAGTCTCGTTGTGCAATCCTCAGATACTCGCGTCTGACTGATGCTCAAATCGTCAAGCGTCTGACTCAAGTCTGTGAGGCTGAAAAGGTCGAGTACTCCGAAGACGGTCTCGCCGCCTTGGTCTTCAGTGCAGAGGGCGACATGAGACAAGCCATCAACAACTTGCAAAGCACTCACGCAGGTTTTGGCTTTGTCGACGGAAACAATGTCTTTAGAGTTGTTGATCAGCCTCACCCCTACAAGGTCGAAACCATGATCAAGAACTGTCATCTTTGCAACATTGACGCTGCCCTTTCAATGCTCAAGGAACTCTGGTATGTGACTATATCATCTCGATCTCGAAGGCTTGATATACTGACTAGCAATCACAGGGACTCTGGCTACTCATGCCACGACATTGTCAGCACCATGTTCAAAGTCACAAAGACGATCCCCGTCCTCTCGGAGCATGCCAAACTCGAATTCATCAGAGAGATTGGATTCACGCACATGAGGATCCTTGAAGGTGTTCAGACCTACCTCCAGCTCTCTGGTTGTGTTGCAAAGCTCTGCAGAATCAACATGAAGCCTGGACTGTTCGTGCTTCCCAAGTAGAGACATAGGACGTTGTTGCTGCGGCTTGGGACTTTGTTATTTAGCGTGGCGTTTGGGGCACAGAAACAGAGGTAATTACATGAGTCGAGCTGTGACGCCTCGTCCGAGTTGCTACAGCGAGCGTTTGCTTTCGATAGCTTCCGGATAAGCGGCACCATGTATGTATTTGATGGCATCTGAATTCCTTCTGAACAGATGCAACTACACAAAACACCCTTATATGATTCTAGACGGACAAACAATCCCTCCATCTACTTCTCTCCTCGTTCCTCTAACGGAGAGTTCGACATGCCGATCGCAGTTCATCTCGAGCATTATTGCGACACAGACGTAACTGACTCGGTCGAAGGTGACAGAACAGGCCGGTTCCGGGCCTGTCGCGAGGCGCGAGATCTGCCCGAGGCTTTTGACGACGTTCCAAAGCGAGCAGGTGGGGCAGCGACTCTGCGCTCAGAGCTCCGACACGGGACAAACGAATTTGTAAGGCAAGACCCTCAATCTAGGATAAAGTACGTAGGTTATATAACTCTTTGCCCCTCTCAATTGAAACCCGTCTTCTTCCCCTCCTCTTTTGCATACTTCATCAAACACATACAACATCACAATCATGTCCGACTGCTGCAAATCAGGATTCAAGTGGAACGGCCAGGCTGTCGGCAAGGAGACCACTCTCGGCAAGAACCCGGCCTACGTCACTGGCGACAACAAGGACGCCGCCGTCCTTATCGTCTGCGACGTCTTTGGCTGGAAGCTGCCCAATGTCCGTCTGATTGCCGACCACTACGCAAAGGAGGCCAATGTGACCGTCTACGTCCCCGACTAGTAAGTTTGTTTTGTCTCTTACACCCCCTTGCACTTTGCATAAACCTAGAAGAACTGGCAAACTAACATGCAAACCACAGCTTCGACGGCGAAGTCATCGAGCCCGCCATGATGGAAGACCCCGAGAAGCGCAAGACCTTCGACATCATGGCCTTCCTCGGCCGCAACGGCAAAGACAAGCGCTACCCCGAAATCACCGCCAACGCAAAGGAGCTCAAGTCCAAGTACTCCAAGGTGGCCGCCATCGGTTTCTGCTACGGCGCCTGGGCCGTTTTGCGTCTCGGCTCCAAGGACTCACCCATCATTGACTGCGCGGCCGTTGCCCACCCCTCCCTTCTCGAGGAAGCGGAAATCGCAAACATTGGTGTGCCGGTGCAGTTTTTGGTTCCTGAAACCGATCCCATGTTTACGCCTGAGCTCAAGGAGTTTACGCTCAAGACTTTGCCGACGCTGAATGTTGCTTTCAACTATGACTACTACCCTGGTTTGGTCCATGGATTTGCTGTCCGTGGTGACCAGAGCGATGCTAAGCAAAAGGAGGGTCTGGAGAGAGCAAAGAACTCTGCTGTCAACTGGTTCAAGCAGTACTTGCACTAGATGCTTTTTGCTTGCTGCAAATGTCTAGAGAAACGAATGTGCATATACCCCCCTTCGCGTAAAGGGCTGTCTTTTTGACGGCCTTTTCGATATGCGTAGATGAATGAAGATGAAATCCCCACGGTCTTTTTTTTTGTGCGTTCATGGTCGAATTGATGTGTTGCGCGGGTGTTCTTGACAGTCTGTTCAGCTTTGTGCTTTCTTCAGTGTTATGACTGTCGTGATCTTGGATTCAGCCATCTGTCTCACAATGACATGTAATTTATGTTCTCAGCTATGGAAGTGCAAACCCATTGCGAGCAGCTGGTGTCTAGAAAACTGTCTCTCAGAGCGTGTCCTTGGCAGCACTCCATCCAGGAGAGCATTGTGTGGTTCCATATCCAAGGTATGACAATTCTCTAGCAGATTGGCGAAGTTCGGAAAATACGTCAAAAAATGAGTCTGCAATCGACAGTTCTTGCGAATACCAATATCTACAGTTTGGCCTTGATCCACATACCCAACTTCTCAAGCCCAGCAGGGCCATCATAAATCTCCCTCTCCACAGCTCTGGCATTAACATGCTGCAACCCCAACTCGTCAACTCTCTGCACAGCAAGCAGCCGCATCGTCGTCTCCATCTCAGCCTTGAGGATCTCGTACACACGCTCCACACCCTCTTGCCCTCCTGCGCCCAACCCGAACAGAGCATTTCTGCCCATGCCCACGGCTTTGGCGCCCAGAGCCAGCGCTTTGATCACATCTGTGCCGCGCTTGATGCCGCCGTCCACCCAGACTTCGAGCGAAGACAGGACTTCGGGGCAGTACTTGCGGATTTCGAGGAGGGTGTGGAGGGAAGGGGGAGCCGTGTCTGCTGCTCTGCCGCCGTGGTTGGAGAGGATGATACCCCGGACCTGGGGAGCGTGGAGGGAAGCCATGTAAGCGTCTTCGTGGGTTTGGAGGCCTTTGAGCACGATGGGTAGATTTGTGTGTTGGGCTAACCAGGGCAAGGTGGTTTTCCACGTCAGGTCTCCTGCTGTGCCGGCGAACATTGCGGAGGCGACGCTGCCAGAGCCGCTGTTGCCGCCTTTTGTGGGTGAAGGGGAGGTAGTGGATGCACTGCCTTGTTGGTGCGCACTGCGGATGGGCAGGTTGGCGCCAACATTCTTGCCTTCCCTCTCATCGTGCTCGCGTTTTCCGGGCACAGGTGCATCCAGCGTCAAGACGATAAACTTGATATTCTTGATTGCGTTGATGCGGACGAGCATGTCCTCGCTCTTCTTGCGGTCGTTTTGAACGTACAGTTGCCAGCCAAACACTTGGTCTGCAGGGGCGCCCTCGCAAATCTGTTCGGGCGTTTGGCTCGCATTGTTGGAGATGATCTGGCATGCGCCAAACTTTGCGCATGCCTTTGCGATGCCGTGTTCGCCGTCTGGGTGGCCCAGTCTTGCCATTGCTGCTGGCGACACAAATAGAGGGGTGCTGACTTTGTGGCCCAAGATGCTGGTACTGGTGTCGCAGTTGGTAATGTCGACAAAGACGCGCGGACGCAAGAGGATACTGCTGTATACTGTGTTGTTCAAGGCCTTGGACTTTAGATCATCGGCGGCGGAAAAGTAGTATGCCCACGCCTTCTTGCTCATCTTCTTTGTAGCCACCGCTTCAATGTCGTCCATGTTCAAGCAATGGTCCAATGGCATAATGGCCTCTTCATCGACTTTGCCATCGTCCACGGCCGACTTTTCCACGGCAGGCAAGGTGCTGGCGTCAAAGGTGCCCAACTTGCATTCCGGCGCCAGTGTTTCCTCGAGGATGCCCGGGGGATGGATGGGATCGTACTCTTCGGTTGCGTCCTGGCCGGCGAGTTGGAGTATGATCTTGGCGCCGCCGGGGTGCTCGGGGACGAATTTGGTCACGTCGTAGACGTTGCCGTAGAGGATGACCCAGCAGCTGTCTTCGCTTCGGTGTTGGGAGACTGTTGTGCGGGTGGGGGCGATCAGCCTTGGTGTCTTGTGAGGGGTGTGGTCTTGAGGTGTTGCCTACCTTCGTCGTAAGTGTAAACTTTGCCCATTTTGGCGTCTTTTCAGTGGTATGCAAAGTCGAGGCAGAGATGAACTGCTGTTTCGGAAAATGGACCCGTAGAGTGGAGAGACGACATGAGGTGGATAGTCGCCATCCTTGTACCTTTTGGTCGCCGATGCATGAGGGTCAATAGCCGACGACTTCAGCCATTTGGGGGAAGCCTCTCGGTCGCAGATGCACCGACAGCCCCACATGGAAATTGAGTCCGAAGCCATCGGATGGTGGATAATGGTCAGCAACATGTTGTGATATGTATTTTATTATTATCTGTACGGGGATGTTTACAGCAAAGAAAGAGTAATGCTACCAGAGTCTGTTGAATCTGCCAAGAATCAATTGCAGAGACCTTCTCCTTGACCACAGCAAGGCCACGACAGTAGTCATTCCAATCAATCGGCACACCAAGGCATATGTAACTCCCTTTCTCATACACGCGTAATAGCCCTCCAACATGGTTCCGACAGCACTCTCGAACGAATAACCATTCAGACTGCGTCCTGAACCCAATCCTCCCATGCCTACCTCGTTGCAGCGCTCATTGTCTGGCAATGACACGGCATCTAATCCCTCTTCTACAGCTGCAGTGGGCGGTCCCGATCGGATCTCTGATTCGAGTTGCAGGCGCTTGGCTTCTCTGAATCTATATGTTGTAAGCCAGATCACTAGCCGAACATCAGGCATAGTGAAGGTGGGATATGTCCACAGCTCCAGTGCGTTATGAGGTGGTAGCAAATCGAGGAAATCGGCCACTACCCCGAGTGTCAATCCCCACAAGATGAGCGGTCGATGTTGTGGAGGTGGAGGTAGCGTTGGTGGATGAGTAAGGCCAAACAGCCTCTTAAGTACGTTCCTCGGTGGAGCAGAATTATGTCGATTGGAGTCGTCAGTAGGAGATTCATGACAATACAGACTCTCTGTAGGGAGCAGTTGAATGGCGCTAAATTCCATTTTACCCAGCATCCCTGCCAATGCCCATTTTTTGATGCCTGTTTCCTGGTTGGCCAATCTGTTACTGACGTCCTCTGTGTGGACGGTACGCTGACCAGGATCAAGAAGAGAGCGAATGGGCACCCAATGGGTCGAGGCAACCTCGGTGGGCTGTAGACGTAGTGGTGGAAGTTCATGGCGTGTGACAAGGAAGACATAGGGACATAGGACCATTAGTGGCACACGGCCCCAGCTGGTTGTAACGACTCGCTGAGGGAGATTTCCAACGGCAATACATGTGCGTTCTGAGAGCTCGATGCCTACTTCTTCGGCAGCTTCGCGGATGGCGGCTTGTTGATCATTCTCGTCTTCAGGATCGCGTCTGCCACCAGGCAAGGCGACATGAGAAGTCCATCGATCACCCTTTCTTGCAGCACGTTTTATGAAGAGAACTTCTGGCTCTCCATGTTTGACCCAATCCTGAGCAAAGAAAGTGTCAATGCTGTCAGCAGAAGTGGCGGCCTGATCTGGTTGATGAGCATAAGATGGCTGTATGCGCACAATCAGGGCGACTGAAGCACGTTTCTTCGTGGTGTCGGGACCAGCAACATAAGGACACGGATTGTTCTTCAGCCAGCCAAGTGTGTTATGGAGCTGTTCAATCAAGTCACTGTTGGACGATTGTTTTGTCGTGGTGGAGGACATGATGATGCACAGAGAGTGGGATTGGTCGCCGTATAAATTGACAAAGCAAAGCGTGGCAGGCTGAGCGTCGCTGATTGGTTGGCGTTGCAGCAGAGTGACATAGCATCCAACATGTGCAATTGATTGCTCTCGACCAAAATTCTCTTTCGCCGGCTGGAGAGCTTCTCTATCGCAATTGACCACGAAGAGAGCAAGATGAAGTTCGGCACCACCCTGCGCAACGCCGTGTACGAGCCGTGGAGGGAGTCGTACGTCGACTACGCCAAGCTCAAGAAGCTGCTGCGTGAGGACGACTCAGCAAAGGGCAAGGACGACGCCTGGACCGACGAGGATGCCCAAGCCTTCTACGCCGAGCTGGTCAACTCGCAGCTCGAAAAGGTCACCAACTTCCACAAGTCGACCTACCAGAAGCTGCGCGACCGCACCGCCAAATGCGAGTCCAAGCTGGACCCCGTCGCCAAAGCCGTCCAGGATGCTGACACTCCGGCCACCTCGTATGCCGGTGCTGCGAAGAAGCCCTCTCCCTCTGAGGGCGAGAGGAAGCGCATCCTGAAGGAAGTCCTCGAGGAGCTGGACCGCATCACCAAGGACATCAACGAGCTGGAAAAGTACAGTCGCATCAACTACACTGGCTTCCTCAAGATTGCAAAGAAGCACGACCGCAAGAGAGGCGGCCGTGTCTCGAGCATCCGCCCGCTGGTCAAGTCCAGGATGGCTGACGTGCCCTTCAACAACGAGGACTACTCGCCCCTCCTCTATCGTCTATCGGCCATGTACTCGTTCGCTCGCCAGAACCTTGAGGGCCAGGACCGTCCTCTCTCGCTCGTCGAGTCTGTCGCCGGCGAGGAGAGCTACATTACCCACAAGTTCTGGGTCCACATGGACAACCTCCTCGAAGTCAAGACCATCATCCTCCGTCGTCTCCCCGTCCTCGTCTACAACCCCCAGACTGAGAAGATCGCCGAAGGTTCCCAGCAAGACCCCTCCATCACCTCCATCTACTTTGACAACCCCGACTTTAACCTCTACTCCAACAAGGTCGAGCACAAGACCGACGCCTCCAACCTTCGCCTGAGATGGTACGGCAAGCTGAGCCAGAAACCCGAGATCATGTTTGAGAAAAAGACTGTCAAGACCGAGAACTCCAGCGCCGACGAAAGGTTCCCCATCAAGGACAAGTACATTCAGCCATTCATCAAGGGTGACTACCACATGGAAAAGGCCATCGAGAAGCGCTCGTCGCAACATCTCTCCGAGGACCGAATCGAGTCATTCAAGAAGAGCGTTAATGACATCCAGTCCTTCATCAAGGACAATGACTTGCAACCCATCATCCGCGCCAACTACACTCGTACTGCTTTCCAGATTCCCGGAGACGACAGAGTCAGAATCTCGATTGATACCAACCTCGCCTTCATCAAAGAAGATGCTATCGACGTTGACCGTCCCTGCCGCGATCCCGAAGACTGGCACCGCAGAGACATTGACGATGCCGAGATGGAGTTCCCCTTCAAGTCCATCCGCAAGGGTGAACTCGCTACCTTCCCTCACGCTGTTCTCGAAATCAAGGTCAAGAACGACAAGGACTACGAATGGATCGAGGATCTGATGAACTCACATCTGGTCAAGGAAGCCCCCAAGTTCTCCAAGTTCGTCCACGGTGTTGCTTCTCTCTTCGAAGACAATGTCAACACATTCCCCTTCTGGCTTTCCACCCTCGAGGAGGACATTCGTCAAGATCCTGAAGATGCTTTCGAGAAGGAGCAGGCAAAGAAGCAAAAGCAGCAAGAAGACGAGCTGGCTGTCGGCAGCTTGATGAAGAGCAAGAGTCATTCATCATACAAGCCTGGCGGTATCTCACCTGTTGGCTCGCCCACAGACAAGACTGGCAGCTTCCTCGACCGTCGTGCTTCTCGTCAGAGTGCCATGAAGGCGGGCGGCCAGTCTCTTGGAAGCGTCGCTCGCTCCCAGCCTACTGGTATGGCAGCCGTCGCAGATGAGCCAGATTCTGACGATGATGGCCGCCAGGCTCACAACACCGAGGCCACCACTCAATCCGGTCTTCAAACCCTCTTCCCATCCTTCTCAACTTCCAAGTACGCAGCAAATCGCCGCACTCGCGACATGCCTCTGCCTGCTGGCGTCCAAAAACCCGAGTACTGGATCAAGGACCAGGGCCCCGTCAAGGTCGAAGCCAAGGTCTGGCTTGCCAACCAACGTACCTTTATCAAGTGGCAGCACATTACCGTTCTCCTCGCCTCATTGAGTCTGGGTCTCTTCAACGCCGCTGGTGAAAACAACAACATTGCTCGTGCGCTGGCGCTCGTCTACACTCTTGCCGCAGTCTTTACCGGTGTCTGGGGCTGGGGTGTTTACCAGTGGAGAAGTCGCCTTATCGAGCAGAGAAGCGGCAAGGACTTCGACGCTCTCACTGGTCCTGTCGTCGTCTGTGTTGGTCTCTTTGTCGCTCTCATCCTGAACTTTGCTTTCAAGTACCAGGAAATGCGCCACAATGCCGAGCACCACGGTCATGGCCACCACCAACATTCCAACCAGACTCACTCCGTCTTTGGCATGGACGAATTGAAGTAGATCGAGCACTGGTCAGGGGTACGCCTGCTGTGATTAAAATACCCGGGCACAATTCATGTCTGTGCCCAAGGAGTTTGTTTTGTGAGTTGATCAATGTTTGTAAAATAGAGGTTGCTTGCGAATTTGTATATAGGGCTCGATAATATTTCCTATGTGACGCTACATTCCAATTTTCTTTCGCAAGCAATTGGATTTCTGTACTCGTACTAATATTGATCTAGCCAGAAGACGTTTTGGTATTGCAACTGACAGTCTGCCACAAGATTGACTTTTGTATCACGGCAGAGAAAGATTCCGAATCTCGTGCATAACTTGCATAATTTCACATAACTCTGGCAAGGAAAGAAGCCTTTCCGACACTCTCCACCATTTCCCCTCACTCTCTTATGGTCTATCACATTGACAACGAGATGGTCTGAAGTCAAGTTATGCACGGAGAGTCGAGATCCCGTGGCAGTTGTCGCGCCAATAGCTAAAGATGGTAGGTATATAGGGAGAAGGTTCTACCATACCATATCAATGTCGCATGTTTGTTCTTTGCCCATCTTCCTCCTCTTGAAGATTGCCACATCTTTCCACATTCGCCATGGCAGAACAAAAAGAGAGCGCTGTCTACGCCACCTCCAAGTCATCTTCCGACGTTGACAGAGCCACGACAGTACATTCCAACCCAGACGTCGAAAAGCAAGCTGCAAAAGAATCGTCAAACGATACAACAGACCCGAACATCGTATCTTGGGATGGCGAGGATGATCCGCAGAACCCGATGAACTGGACCTCCAAGGCCAAGATCACAAACTGCGGTGCGATCATCTTCCTTACGCTTTTGACACCACTGGCATCAAGCATGTTTGCTCCAGGAGTTCCGGCAGTCCTGGCCGAATTCAAGGAGAGATCCGTTACACTGGCCGCTTTTGTCGTCTCGGTGTACTTGCTTGGATTTGCTGTGGGCCCACTGCTTATCTCGCCACTCAGCGAGATATACGGCCGTCGTCCGCTGTATGTTGCATGCAATGTGGGCTTCCTTGTCTTTACAGTGGCTTGCGCGGTCGCGTCTTCGATGTCCCAACTCATTGTGTTCCGGTTTTTTGCTGGCTGCTTTGGAGTCTCTCCTGTCACTCTCGGTGGCGCTTCGATTGCGGACATGATTCCTCAAGAGAAGAGAGGTGCTGCCATGGCTTTATATGCAATGGGTATGTTATACTGCCAGCATTGATGGAAGCTCGTGCTAACGCCTTCAGGGCCTCTACTAGGACCTGTCATTGGACCTGTCGCTGGTGCTTACCTGGCATCTGCCGAAGGATGGCGATGGTATGGCTTCCAACCTTTCTGATTGGTATCAGGGATGACTTGACTGACGAATCTGCTTCTCACAGGGTCTTCTGGCTCATCACCATCGCTTACGGTGTTGCCACCATCGTCCACTTTTTCGTCTGCAAAGAAACTTTCGCGCCCGTTCTTCTTCAAGTCAAGACTATAAGGCTGCAAAAGGAAACAAACAATGCTGAGCTGCGCTCGAAGCTGGACAGTGGTCTTTCTGGCCGCGAACGCATGTCTCGCGCTCTGGTCAGACCTTTCAAGTTACTCTTCCTCTCGCCCATTGTTGCTTTAATGTCCTTTTACGTCGCGGTAAGTGGACACTTTGCATATCGGCACGGTTGACAAAATCCAATACTGACAAACATACACAGGTGGTCTACGGGATCCTCTACCTCCTCTTCACAACCTTCACCTTTGTCTTTGAAGAGCACTACCATTTTTCCTCTTCCAACGTCGGATTATCGTATATTGCCTCGGGCATCGGCATGTTTGTCGGCCTCATCCTCACTGGCGCCTCCTCCGACCGCATCCTCAAAAAACTCACTGCGGCAAACAACAACGTCTCCAAGCCTGAATTCAGACTTCCGCCGCTCATGGTTCTGGGCGTGTTTATGCCCATTGGCCTGTTCATCTACGGCTGGACCGCACAACACCACATCCAATGGGCTGTCCCCATGTTGGGCACTTTGTTCTTTGGCATCGGACTTATCAGCTGTCTTATCTGTATCCAGACGTACTTGGTGGATACATTTACTCTGCATGCGGCGAGCGCGATGGCAGCAAATACTTTGTTGCGCTCGATTCTGGGGGGTTTGTTGCCGCTTGCGGGACTGGATATGTATGATGCGCTGGGCTTGGGGTGGGGCAACTCGTTGATTGGGTTTGTGGCGTTGGGGATGTTGCCTATTCCCGTGGCTTTTTACTTTTATGGCGAGAGGATTAGGCAGAGGTTTCCTGTTAAGTTGTAGAGGTGGTGGTGAATATGCTGTGCTGTGTTTTCTCAAGTCGAGGTTTTTGGTCTTCAATTCTTGGTTGTGTTGTTGGTGCATGCAGGTGCCGCATGTTTTTGCAATGTGAAGTAGATAGTTGTAGTGTCTCTATAAAGGGGTACCAGTGCTTTCCATGAGAAAGGAGGTTTCACGGAGATGTTATCTTTGAGCATCTCCATGGCCAAGTTTTTGTCAATGAAGCAACTGTGCGATTCCATAGCATGTAGCAACACGTCATAGTATTGTGAGAGAGAAACCCATCGTAAGGCTGCAGCTGCATTCATGTATAACAGACGGAAAGAACAATGATGTTACATGACAAAAGCCATGTTAGGATATGCCCTCTTATAACGCTTATAGAAATGTCTCTCTTTCTTATGCTCCAGAGTTCTTAGGATGGAGAAAAATAAAGGAAAAAGGAGAATAAATCAAATTTTTTAACAGAAAAAGGAAGATGGATGTCCCGACTGAGAAAAACTCGACTTCCTATGCTCTTAGACCAAGAAGTCGTTATAGATGGTTCCCACCTCTTCCTCTGCCAAAAACAAAAAAATGGGCAACGCCCGCACCCCTCGCAAAAAATCTAATGAACCTGACCCGATTTGAACGGATGACCTTGTGGATGTCCCATAGACTGGAATCACACGCGCTACCGCTGCGCCACAGGTCCATTGTTAAGTGCTCGTCTTCCTAGGATGTATATGATTCGCAGTATCAACTCCACTTCTAAGCCTCTATCGCACCCGAGAATGGACATCCACAAGGCCACCCCTGCAAATCGGGTCAGGTTCATTAGATTTTTTGCGAGGGGTGCGAGTGGGTTTGGGGCGCTGGGGAGGGCAAGCCACCCCAGCAAGATTCGGCGTCACGTTCTGTGCTTTGCGGCGTGTGGTCGGAAGCCAAAGCAAGGGATAGTGGAAAATGGAATGACAAGAGTGGGAAAAGGAGAAATGGGGGCAATAGAAGTGTTCTTAACTGGCTCGAGGATAATATGAAGCACTCTTGAATTTCACATGGCGATAGTTGTGACGACTAGCTGTAGCAAAGCAGCATAACTTGTACTGGTTTATGTGTTGACCAAAGAGAGTATGACAAGGCACAGTTTTGCTGACATTTGTAATCATTCAAACCCGCGAGATCTGTGAAATACAAGAAGTAGGATGTCGATTTGAAGGCAATCATGAAAATCTCGGATGAATTGCGCTTGCCAGAACCATAATGAAGTACTTCTACATTGCTAGCGTAGACATAAGCGATACTCAAATCCAATATCCATCAATCATAAAATGCAAGTCGTAAGGTCGTGGTCGTGGTTCGTTATATCTTTTGTCGTCATTTACAGCGTAACAGTGTTGCCGTTAATGTTGAGCATGCCAGTATACATGAATCTGCGTCCATCATCCTGAAGCCCATGGAAAGCAACATGAGTAGCCTCCAACGAGGCATCCAACCCACCTCTTCCACCACCCACAAGACTTCCGCCTCGCACAAAACCTCCAGTGGGAGAATTGCTAGTGGCGTATAGTGTATCGTAGCTGTCGGTGCTGTAGCAGTGAGAGCTGAACATGAGAATATATGTGTTTCCCCTTCTAATCATGGCAGGGGCCTCAATGTCTGGGCCATCGGAGGCTTGGAGATTCATGATGTTGGATGGACTACCTTGCTTGCTGATGCCGTCTGCGCCGACTTTTTGGATCATGATGGGAGTGTTGACGATGGGGGCATTGCCGTTGTTGCAGACGCCTCCGTGGCCCATGGCATTGCCATCGATCTTGTAGGTAATGTACCAGGTTCCGTCTGCGTCTCTGAAGCCAGCGGCGTCGATGGCACCGCCTTGGTCCACAGGACAATACCATGGGTCCGATGATGGGGTATAAGGGCCTTCTACGGTGGAGCTGGTGGCTGTACCTATGCAGTGGTAGTTGCCATTTCCACCTGTGTTGGTTGTGGCACTGAAGTACATCACAAAGGTTCCATCATCCTGTTAATGTGTCAGTCGCGTTCGTTCATGATTAACAAGACATAATATGGCAGCTTACCAAGTGCATAACATCAGGAGCCCAGACCAAAGGGTTGCTCTGATCGACCCAGCCTGGCAAGTTTGGCAAGGCATCTTGATTGGCGTGAAGAGACCAAGAGTTGAAGTCGGAAGAGCTAGCGACCTGGATGTGGATGTTCTTATAGTCATAAAGCGATTGGGTGCCGAAAGCCCACCACTTGTTGTTGATACTGACAATCGATGGGTCGGGGAAGTCAGTTGTGATGACAGCACCACTGACCGAACGTTTGTCAACTGGAGCTGCGGAGGATAGTAGTGCTGTAGCCAGCAGAGTAAGAGTTGTGCTCAACATTGAGGGCAGAGTATGGAGGAAGGATATATGCCGAATGTATGACAAGATGAGAATAAATGGGAATATAAGGATAAGTATATTGTGTATAGACAAGGCAGTAGAGGATATACTCAACGCAACATCGTCGAGGACTCACGACCTTATATCAGTCGATCGACACTCGGATTCTCTTACCATAGACTTACCACATTGATACTCATTGCTCACATCACGTATTGCGGCCCGCCCAGGCTGGCAATAACAACACACGGCCGTAGCGATGTGCAATCACTTGACCCACGACATACTTCCTTCGTAGCCGCCATCGTCATGTTGGCGCTTTTGCAGTTGTATACCCCATCTCCAACGAGTAAGGGGCGGTGCAACGTGAGCGAAAGATCCTTCTGTCCATTCCTGACAGGTATTTTTTTCTGTTGTATGACGTCGGAAGTATTCGGTGGTAGCAACTGTGGACGCCATGCAGGCACACCCGTTGACCCTGTGTCCTCTCTTCGAGCTGCAGCGACGTTAGAAACAAGATTGTAGCTATGCGTTGTAGCTACACCGCGCTGACTGGTCGGTTGTTAGGATGGCTGACAGAGCCAAGGCGCTGGGCAGTTGTTACTCTCCGTACCAGAGGAATGTTTAAACGGCCAAGAAGGACAGTGACTAACTCCAGCGATCATCTTCTAAACAAAGACCCGAGACCTCGTTGATCATAATTTTATCGTGAAGTTAGGACGTTATTACTCATGGTTAAGGTTAGGCGGAGCGACAGGTTGGCATGCGCAGGGTGCCGCCGGAAGATCAGCAACAAGTCCAGTGGCTTGGATGTTGGGCTTGCAACATGTGGTACCAGAATAGTATAATCTTGCTGCTTATTCGTCCTCTGGGAAGCGCCATGTATATAGCGTGAGACGGGTTGTGTTGTCTTGTCAGAATCGCTTCGAATAGGACTTTGCAGGGTATCCGTCTTGTACTGGGAATTGTCGGCAGAGCCTTTGGACGTTGGCAAAGCACTGCCTCCTTGTCGACACTGGGCTCATTCTACTGACGGCATCTTGAGCCCGTGTCTCCTCGGCCACAGTAGCAAAGGTTGTCCACAAGGCTCGTGCAGCTGACGGAGCGATTCGCACGTAAGGAAATAACATACATACGAACCGGTGATACAGGCACGAGGTCAACTCGAGAGAGGTCGCTCAGTGATCGACGAGAAGCGGTGGAAGACAAATCGGAATGTGGGGTCCCCACGTCATCAGCGCCGTTGCTCCACCATCTCTCAGACGCGAGCACTTCACGTGGATTGATCTGAACGTGCGGTGAGATGAGGTAACATCGCAGGGTGTGGGCTAACGACGAATGGACGAAAGATGAGCAGCTAACGTCGGTAGGGCCTAGGGCAGACTGAGCCTCAAATGTTTCATCGGTTCTCGAATAGCAAAGTGAGAGAATTGAGAACGAGGGACTGATTTGTGTCAGTAAACGCTGATTCGTGGCATCTTTCAGAGAGCACTCGATCCGGTTCTCGAATTTCCGAACAGAAGCAACGCAAAGCAACAGGTACTAAAGTACTGGGGAGAAGGTCTGAGATTTCCCATGTTTGTTACACGGTTTGAGTGTGCAAGAAATGGCAATTGCTGTCCTTTCCCTGAGTTATCGTAGAGCGGGGTGTCACTCATAGAACTGCAGAATTGTCCTCAAACTTCAGGATGTGGCCAAGAAGAATTCGTGGGAGACTATTCTCCAGTGCACACTGTCCTGTTCCCGAACGCTGTTGTGCATCTTTAAGCGTCATTCACGTTGCTCGACACGCAGGTGGAGGAGACGCGGAAGATTCGTCGGACCGTAGGGAGCGACACTTCGGCCCATCGAAACCGAACGCCAGGTCAAATGGTGCACGATCAAGCCGTATAATCATGACAGTTTGCTCGTGATCAAAGAAAACCAATCAAGATCAACACCGGTGCGACAGGGCATTCGAGATGCGTCTGGAAAGGTGCGGCGAGGAGCACCCTGTCTCCATGCAGCCACCAAATGTGCCCCAGCACGGCATCATCAAGACACGAGCGTGGCTACGCATAGAACGGATTCGAGTCACTTTCATGCCTGATTTCTGAACAGACAGAATTACAAAGTGATATGTAGCGACACCGGTAAGGAACATATACATCATCAGGTCAAATGACTTCAACCCTAGTTGCTCCAGCTGTGGCGCTTTGGCATCTGTCTGCGGTACATGTGTAGAGGAGAAACCTTTGGAACAGACAATGTCCGCGAAGGATACTCCTACAATAAGAACCGGTAATGAGTTGAAGAAAGAAAGAAGAGAACTGAGAGACGCCGACGGGAAGAATTTGTAGGTGGAGAAACTTCGGCGTAAGCTTGGCAGCCAGCCGCGGCGATTAGGGTGTCGTTTCAGCTATATCCGGGTATGTCGTCGGTCGAGGCAGGCGCATGTGCCTTTGTTTCTCTTCCAGAAAGAACCATGTGGCACTCTCGAATTTGCTCGAGAGTTGTGTTTTGCGAACCTTGACACCACTCTCTGAGCACCTACTAACTCAAGTATCCTCATATCCCAACCTCTAATCCATATCCGCCTTCACCGCTTCATACATCAACACCCCAAGCCTCGCCACCGCCGGACACTGGTTTTCCCCTTCATGCGATAGATTGCCACTGAGCATTCCAAGATGGCAGGAACCATCGACTATGCGCGTCTGCGCGAACAAACCATGGGCTCTGGTCTGGACGAAGAGGCAGTCACAGTGAACACTCGAGCCTTGATCGACAAGGTCTTGGCCAGATACTCAGGAGAATGGACGACTCTGCGCGAGCTCATTCAAAACGCTGCTGATGCTCAAGCCACGAAGGTTACAATCAAGTTCGAGACTCTACCGTCACCGAGCGTCCCGGTACCACCCGCCAGCGACCCCTCTGCTCAACTCAAGCATGTCTTGACCAACCACACCCTTCAACGACTGCTCGTATCCAATAATGGCCAATCATTTGCGGAAACAGACTGGCAACGCCTAAAGAGAATTGCAGAAGGAAACCCGGACGAGACAAAGATTGGCGCTTTTGGTGTTGGTTTCTACAGTGTCTTTGCCGACTGCGAGAACCCCTTTGTCAGCTCTGGCGACCAGACCATGGCATTCTACTGGAAAGGCAACAGCTTATTCACCAGAAGGGGCAAGCTACCCAAGGATCAGGCTACTGGCGAGACTGCCTTTGTCCTTGACTACCGTAACACAACTTCTCCTGTGCCCAACCTAATATCCATCTGCCAGTTTCTCGCCACCAGTTTGACCTTTGTTGGCCTTCGATCTATTGAGTTGTGGGTCGATCAATGGAACATGATCACGCTCAACAAGAAGATGGCTCCGTCGGCTGATGTTAGTATTCCACACGACGTGAACCCCAAGACAAAAGAAGGACTCATGAAGATTGTTGGCGTGGAATATCAAAACGCACAGATCGACGCAAAATGGTGCAATGTCATAGGCTGGACACGTGTAGCTGGTGCTCAGCAACAATTGCAGCCATCTTCATCAGAACCACCGACTCAGTCATTGCGAGGCTTTTTCAGCCGCTTTGCATCCGCTGCGACCGGCCCTAGTGCGGCTGCCAAACGTGCTGCAAAGGAAGAGGAGGCTGTCCAAAAAGCCATATCTGAAGATCTCGCTGGCACGAGCACTGCTTCGGTATTCTTACGAATCAGCACCGTCAATGTGCAAACTTACGTCAACAAGAGCTTGGCCGCCGAACTCGAGCGTGCTACCAAGAAACCACCACCAAAGCATACAAGGATTGCCATCTTGACGTCTTCATATGATGAGAGCTCTGTATCTATGGCAACTCTTTCTGGATCGTCTTCCGGTAAAGCAGCTGAGATCTTTGCATCTGTACTTCCTAGCAAGAATGGTCGTGTTTTCATCGGTTTCCCTACTGCTCAGACGACTGGTCTTCTTGCCCACATCTCTGCTCCTTCAGTTATTCCTACCGTCGAGCGTGAGAGCATTGATCTGAACGCAAGATGGGTACGCACTTGGAATGTGGAAATGCTACGAGTTGCCGGCATAGCATGTCGCGTTGCCTACACAGGAGACATGGCCGAGCTCAAGAGTAAGCTCGAGCGTCAAATGAAAACTTCAGGCAACAAGAAAGTCCAGAAGGAGGATCTTGAAGCTGTCATGGCTTCTGCTATTCATACGTTCAAGCAGTACACCTTCTCGGAGTCCACACCATCTTCACAGGTTGGTGCCATTATCGAGGAAGCCTTCTGGACTTGTAATCAGAAGGGATCAATCAACCTGCTCTCCACTCGTGGTGTTCTCCCCAGCTTCGAAGTCCGTGTTGCTACAGAAGACCTCAGCTTCGTGGACGGCATTCCTGTGGTCCCAAACGAAATCATGGAGAAAGCCTCGGGTTTCATGCGTAACCTCAAGGAATACGGGCTGTTATCTGATATCACTACTCACGATATTAAGAAAGAGCTAGAAGCCCGAGCTCTCGAAGAGACGCAATTGACTGAGCTGATCAAATGGGCAGCCACCAAACTAAGCCGGGATGAATTAGACGTATCTGCTCTTCGCTCGCTCTTCGATGGAACCGTTGCTACAATAGCTGAGGAACACACTAGCACTTATCCTGGACCGGTCTTGCTTCTGGGCAGTATCGACTCTTTCCCCAACCCGAGCAAAATTCCTTCTGAGCTGCCGGCTCCATCTACCACAATTCCTTTCCGCTTCGTCAAGAACATTCCCAAGAATCAGCTTGAAGCATTCGGTTGGAGTGAATTGCAGATCGTGCCTTGGCTGCGATACATTATCGAAAAGGATGGCGCCGGCCTCTCTGCCGAGCAAAGCATCACAAAATGGCCTCAATTCTCTGGACAGGTCCTCTCTGTGATATCCAAATCCTGGGATGGTCTCAGTCAGTCCTCGAAGGGCACTGTTGTACAATTACTTGAGCCAAGAACAGTCATACCTACCAAACTGGGTATGCGCAAGCCATCTCAGTCTTACTTCGCATCTGTGAGGCTTTTCGACGACTTGCCTACGGTCCATGGTCTCCAGGGTGTGAAGGAGAAGTTCCTTCTGCCGCTTGGTGTTCGTAAAACTGTGGAGCTGTCAGTAGTCTTCGACAGACTCATGGCCAAGTCCTCTGGTGCTGCCGAGGGCAAGTGGAGTCATGTTGATTTGATCAAGTACCTTGTCAGTGTTCAGAATGATATTCCAACTGAAGACTATGAAAAGCTGCGTAAGACGCCAATCTGTCCTGCAGAGGTCCAAGGAGATTCGAAGGCTACCGAGGGCAAGCTTTACAAGGTCTCAGACCTCTATGAGCCAATGCCGGTCTTGAGAGAGCTCGGCCTGCCACTTTTGCAATGGCCTGGCGAGTTCAGGAAGACGAATCCAGAGTCCAGATTCTTGAGTGTGCTCGGACTCAAAGCTTATCCTGGCGTTCAAGACTTGATACCAGTCATGACAAAGGCAGCCGCTGAAGGTGACTCAAGGTTGTACGAGAAGACTCTTCAGTACTACATCACCAACCACTACACCAATGGATATCGCACCTTCCCCGTCGAGCGAGTCACTGTGCCCTTCTTACCACTTCAGGGTGGGGACCTGAAAAAGTTAGCAACACCGACACAGTGCTTCGCCAACAAGCGATCTGCCATCCTAGGCTTCCCTATCATCCGAGACGATTTGCAAAAGCACGCCGCTTTGTTCAATGTGGAGCAAGACCCTCCCATTATCATATGTGCTGAGAACCTTGTGAAGAGTCCTCCCAAGAGTCGCGCAGATGCCAAGAACGTCTTCGGCTACTTTGCAGGTCGACTCAACGAGATCGGTCCCTCTGGCAATCTCGCTGAAAAGCTGGGAGAATCACGCATCATTCCAATTGTCAAGTCTGGCTCCGGCAATGAAAAAAGCGAGAGTCTTCGCTACACAGCTCCTAGAGCTTGCTTTTTGGGCGACAGTGCTGCTTACGGCGAGATCTTCGACTTTGTTGACTTTGGCTCTGAAGCCAATTCTTTCCTGCTAAAAATTGGCTCCAAGCATGAACCGAGTGGGCCAGAACTTGCAGGTATGCTTGTCCGCGAGCCCTCACGCTTGTTGAGCACTCTTGGCCAGGAAAAATATCTCAGCCTTTTGCGTCGCATAGCAGACAACACAAGCGGTTTGAAGAACGACAAACTGCTTTGGGCTGCGCTCAAACGCTCTCCCTGCTTGCTTGCTGTCAAGGAAATCGCGCCTACCACTAGCAAAGTAACGGAGGACGAGCAAGACTACTTTGAGGAGAATGAAGCAGCCATCAAGGAATGGCATCTTGCCGTACCCTCGAGTATCATCCTTGTCGACGATTTTTACAGCTACCGCCTTTTCAAGGAGAGATTGCTTGCTGGTCCTCAGGAGGAGATACTCGAGAATCTGTATGCTGGGCTGGGAGCCACCTGGATTAGTAGTTTGATTGAGGACGACCAGCGCATGGGTGGACTCCTCCCTGATCAATCTAGTGCAGCTAAACTCCAAAGTCTCATTGTTGAGCGTTGTCGTCTGTTCTTGCACGACCACACTGCAGAGATGATTCGCCACGACTCGAAATGGCTGGAAGGAGTGCTGGCTGTCAAGGTTGTCAGCTCGTTGACTCTGACCAAGACATTGCGAGGGTACAACGCGACATACAAGGAGAAAAGAACAGCTGCTCTGCACAGAGACACGAAGAAGGATGCTACGCTGTTTGTGACTGCTCGTCCCGACTTTTACGAGGTCGCACGTGCGATCATGTCTCTCTTGCTCAAAAGGCCGAAACAACAGGATTTCCTCGCTCTGGAGATGATCTTGGACAGTGATTTGCGTCGCTTGAAGACCAAGGGCTATAACGTGGACCGCATCCTGCGCCAGAAAGCTGCAGAGAACCGTATGGCCGAGAACAAACGACAACAGCAAATTGAGGAGGAACAGAAAAGAATTGCAGAGCGCGAGGCTGAATGGAACGCACAGCAACAGACACGAGCCATTGGCGCACCTCAAGTTTCACAAGCCACCCCCGAAAAACCCAAGCCAATCCCTGGTGCATTCGATGCTTCGCCTGAGACTACTATTGCGCAGCGCCCCAAAAGAGGGACTGGCTTCTTCTCCAACCTCCAGAGACAGCTTGGCTTCGAGGCGGGTCCATCAGAGCAAGAAGCTCAACAGCAGCAACGTCAAAAGCAGTTGCAGGACACATCTCAGCCAGAAGCAGGATCTTCCGATGCCCCACCACCGTACTCGGAGAATCCAGGGCAAGTTGTGAAGAAATCGACTGTCAGCCAGCAACCCGAGAAGATTACACCACCTCATCAGATTACTCAGAATCTGATCTCTGCTGTGAACTCTTCGCGTGCGCACGATTCGGCTGCGCTCTTCTCACCTCCTACAGAGAACACAGTCAAGGAAACACCATCTTACTGCGACTCGACCCCTGGACAGAACCTGACGTTCATTGGCAACACTTCTGCAGGCGTCAAGATCTTCCTTGACAATGCTGTCCCTGCATCATCCAGGGCGACCTTCTTGCAAGCCCATGCCACACAATTGAATGCCTTTGCCGCTCTCCTACTGGATGTCGGCAACGTCTTTCTCCTTCGCCCTCAATCCCTGCACATCTACTACAACGAGGCCGGCAGCAGCATCGCATTCAACCGCCAAGGCTCCATCTTCTGTAACCTCCGCTACTTCTTGCAGCTGCACTGGCAGAACTATGGCGCCACTGGAGGTGTAGGCAAGCAAGCGGCAGCGGTGTATTGGTTTGTCACTCTGTGCCACGAGTTGGCGCACAATCTGGTTTCGGAGCATAGCCAACAGCACGAGTTTTATACCGAGAGCTTTGTGACCGAGTACTTTGGTAAGATGATGAGCAAGTGTGGGCAGTACGCTAGTGAGGTGCCGCAAGCTGCTGCTAGTCAAGGGTAATTATTCTGGTTGCATGTGAATAGACGGGTGGAGTTTGGGATGGGTCAATTAGACAAGTATATACATGGCGCTTTTTGGGGGTTGTGCACCGCAAACAGTGCTGTAGCGTGGAGTTCCTTCGTATTGTCAATTTATTCCTTTCTCATCACGCGCATTGCCATCGTCTCAGCCTTTTTCGAGTTTAGGATGCTGAACATTGTGTATCTGTACGGTTTTCTCGCTTATGAGGGGTGGCCTCCTATCGAGTCAGCGTCATTCGAAACCGATCTTAGCTTGCACGATCCAAATTGGACGCTCCGAGATGCGATGAACAGGGGGTTCTTGCTCTTGCCGAACTCGGAAGCAGGAGAAAATGACTCGGTAGCGTGGTGCGAGAGTCATGGGTCTGCAGACGACACCTCTCGTGGCGTTCCAGAGCACTTTTTCGATCCTTCGAACGGCTGACAAGAAAGAAATAGAACACAAGAGTAAGTGAAATCAATGAACACAAGAGTAATTACAAGACGTGAAGCAAAAAAATAATTACAGGACATGAAAGCGCTCTATTGCGCTGCCTCGGAGCTAACCTGTATCTCTACATCCTTGCGAATGATCGGTTCCTGGCTCTCGCCGCTGGAAGCGCTCTTGGTCCTCCTAGGCACATTGCTTTCGCTAATGCTATTTAGATCCGGGCCATAGATCTGCGCCTTGTAGCCTTGTTTATCTGGCCGCAATTCCCTGTCCTTCGTCTCTATTCTCTGCAGACCAAACGCTTGACCACCACCCTCTTCTTCATGCCTGCTCTTTGTGATGGTGGAGAGTTGGTAGGACCGCGACGCCGTGTTGCGCACATAATAACTGCTTTCCCAACCCATTGCTTTTTCGTAGCCGCGGATGAAGGAGCGTAGAGTGGGTATCGTGGCTGCCATGAGTGCGTAGCCCAGCTCCACTTGTTGCCAGAGTAGCGAGTACACGGTTGCGGTGCCCGGGTCGGAAGACGACGACCAGCGGGACACGTAGTAGACGTGGATGACGGCGAAGATGGCGACAATGAGGCGCCAAGAAAAGGCAAACATGACTGAGGCTTTGATCTCGGTTGTCATCTGTAGGGGCACCACGAGGATGATGCTCAGCGCGAAGATTGCGAGTTCGAAGAGGGAGTCAAAGGTTGCCACGACGATCCAGCGTGTGGTCTTTTTTCCAACATGTGGTTAGTCTTTTGACAGTCTGAGGTTCCCGATAGGCTGTTTTTTTATCATACCTGTCCAGTGCATCGATGTTCCAGCGCGAATTTTGTGGCTGCACTGCAAGAAATGCTCAATGCTAGTAGCGAGGCCAACGCCCAGACGCCGACCAAGGTCAAAAGACCATTGCAGAGTATCCGTGCAGTCCTGTTATCCGTAGAGAAGAGGCGTTTCATAAAGTAGATGACGGAACATTTCGAAAGCGCGTTGGAAATGAGGAAAAGGCAGATACTGGCGATGGCAGACTATACAACTTGTCAAAAATTGATGCGCTGGGATGAGAAAGGAAAGATATGTGAATAAAAGACATACCCTGCCTGCATACAATTGATCGCTCTTCGACATGAGCGACACGGCCTTGCCCAGCGCATAATTGTCCAGCCCTATAAAGATGGCTGCATATTGGCCCAGCGCGACGACCTAAGGCAAAGCGCCGATCAGTACATGGAAGCCTCGCGACCCACGATCCCGGGGTGCATACCGTAGCAGCAAAGATGATCCAAAAATCAAATCCGAAGGTCCTTCTTTGAATATGATATCGAACAATGAGCGTGATGACCGAGAATATCAGACTCAAAATGGTCGCAACATATAGTATACCGGCACGGTCGGTTTCCGAGACGGGAGAAAAGACGTAGAATCCATTGATGTAAGCACCCATATTCGCGACCAGAAAAGTGCCCTTTCCAGGGCTCAAAGAATGGCGACTCTAAGATTGAGGATAAGGTGATGTCGGAAAGACCAGTATACTTGCCGAGCAGACCGAAAAGTAGGTAACTCAAGAAAAAACCCCAAGGTAGGTTGGAGGGGTCAAGGCACCTACCTATATGCACACGATTTATTGGAAGCCCATTTTCTGGAAGCAGTAGATCTGCCCAGCCAAAGTTCGCTAGAACGAGCCGTTGTCATTTTTTCAGCCCCTCCCCGTCAAGAATTCCCAGGCACCCGTATCGAACACAAGATTATGGTACCATTGAGGGTTATGGCTGCTGCCGCCGACGCCGGCAAGGATGTGGACACCCAGGTTTCTCCAACCCAAAGACGGTTAAGAACCGTCGATTGTTTCATATAATGTGTGCTTGGGCTCCTGGGGGGCTCCTGAGTGATTTGCCAGAAGCTGTTCGGTTGACTTTCGGCTGAACACGTCAACCACCAGAACCAACGGGGAAGAGTTCCCTTGTGAACTCTCAAGATTTTGGGGGGTGGTGTGGTTGTTTTTGCGCAAGCCTTTTCGCACACCTCCACCTTATTGACTTTCGGTACCCGCCTTCACCCGGAAGATGGAAAAACTGTTGAAATAACAATCCGTCGAAACGACGCATCAGCACATGCTGCTCAGCGAGCTGTGGCTTGCAGGCTTGCATAAGACACGAATTAGCCAGCTCCCGAGCAAAGATAAGATCCGGATCCTTCGCTCTCGCGGTTGTCATGGTGCGTACCCAAAAGAGCAGTTCCCACTCTGGCGGGGCTGGGTCTCAAGTCATGTCCCAGATCTACGCACGTAGAGGCGTAGAGGAATTTCGGAATCATTGCTGCTTTGGAGAATGCCAGACGAATTAGTTGGATCCTTCGCGCAATAAGCGCGACAACAAAGATCTCGAACTCCAAAACACATCCACTTGCTCGAGTGCACAAGCGAGATTTAGCAAAAAGTCTTGGCAGACCTACCTCGGCAGGAAGAACCAAGATGATCGATCAGAGGATTCAAGGTGTGAGCACCGAGGTCTGCGATTCAATGCAAAGGCCAAAGACGCCAGGGCTGAATAGTGGTGGAGATTGATCTCGGGCCTACGGTAGAATATATCATTGGTGGAGTGTGTGGAAGGTGAGGACAGGGTCTTTCTTCATCTACTTGAACCTACATCTGTAACAAAGGGTCCCTGCTTGCACGATCTATACGATGAAGGAAATGTGCTCATGTGGGCTTGGAGATCTTGCAGAAACGCAATGCAGCATCTCCGTCAACATTGTCAATGATGCTCTAGACGTTACCGGCCACCTATTACACGACTGCTCACGTGTTCTGGATGGGATATTGTAAGGTGGCTGATCTATCTACCCGGGACGAAGATTGACATGCGACGCTCTCTCGCTCTCTTTCCAGACTGATACCTGAATCGTATCTGTCAATGACTTGGTGTGCTTGTTGCCGGTCGTATACTAGGCTTGCCACTAGTACTACCAATATCTCAACATCTATAGTCAGCACACTTATATCTTAAGTCACTATAGTTCCAAAACTTGAAGGACGGCTCTACATGCAGAAGTACAAAATTTCTCTGCGAGATGCGGCATTCATCAGGGTGTTTTTGAAGCATGTATCCTTGTTTCTCGATATGGACAAGTCGGGCTCTGGGTGAGTACCAGCCTCAAGGGTGCGTTCTTTATTGAAGTTCGAAAGTGGGTTTGAAATTGTGGTATCGTACAGATGTAAAAGGAGTTCAAGTCAGAGTCTTGTGGTGAGCGTATGTTTGTCTCTTGCGCTCGTGGACGGGGAGCTCGTTTGCCGGGGTTCCGGGAATGGTCTTCTCCAACTTCTGTACAGATATTGCGGTCAGAAAAGGTACAAGATAGTCTCGCGGAATCCGGGCAACGCACCAGGTTGTCAAAGACACACTTGTTGAGAGGTCTCTCGTATCTTCTGCACTGCCACAGCTGCTGGTTGTTGTTGTCCAGGCATGACCAGTGTTTTCTGAACTCCTCAAGGCAGTGCTTGTCAATGTCGCTCAGGCTGTCCATGGTCAGAAAGCGGACAGTAACGGAGAACGATCAACATACACGCTGGAAGCGCATCTGGTAACCTTGCGGCCCTCCTTCAAGCAGTCAAGCTCTCCCTTGCCGTTGGCGTCGGCCTTGCACATCATGTAGTCGTCATTGTATGTCTTACATCTTGCGCCGATGAAGAACGAGGCCGAGAGCAGAGGAGCGGAACTGGCACCGACTTCTTGGACCTTGGGAATGTCGTCGGGCAGAGGTGTGGTGTCGATCAGCGTGTGCTGGTTGAATCTGCGCGGATGTCAGGACAGAGTGTCAGGCGAGGAAGTAGCTGCGGACCTTGGCTGGCGGGCCGACATGGTGAATGGTGAGCAATTGACGTGAGGCTGTCTCTTGTCGCTGTATGGACGCACCCGTGTGAAGGTGGAAGTCGACTGTCAGCGCTCGGGAGCAGCCGATTGGCTGCGAGAGCGCGCGACCCGCGAAGCCGACGCTGCTTCCTGTTGCAGCAAACAGAAAGCGCGTCGTTCTTTGCTGAAAGCTCCAAGCTCCTTCTCCCTTGCATTCGCCCAGCGCCTTCCCGGAACAACCAGCCATGTCATTATTTGGCAATCTGGGCAACAATGCCCAGCAGCAGTCCTCTGGTTCTTCGCTCTTTGGCAACGCGAACAACAACAATAATACACAATCCTCGCAACCTGCCCAATCGACCTCGCTGTTTGGACAGGCACAGCCCGCGCAATCAAACACCACTCCTTCGCTTTTCGGCGGCGCGACACAGCAGAACACAGGAAACCAGCCGCAGCAATCTCAACCTAGCGCTCCCTTCGGCGGTGCTGCTACCCCCTCGCTCTTCGGCCAATCCGCCCAGCAACCTCAGCAACAACCTCAGCAGCAACAGCAGTCTGGCGGCATGTTCGGGTCTACTACCACCAACTCTCAACCCCAGCAAAATGCAAGTCTTTTCGGTCAGCCTGCACAGCAGACGAACAGTCTATTCGCACAGCCGACCAACGAACAAAATCAACAACAACAGCCCGGCATGTTTGGAACCAATAATGCAAACTCTCTCAGCGCCTCCCTGCTCAGTGCTTCCATGTCCGCCTTGCCTCAGGCTCTCGTGAACAAGCCTACGACCATCGGATTCAACCAACAATCCATGGCCCCTCCACGCGACAAGACCATCCCCCAGCAAATCGAATCAATTTCCCAAAAATGGAACCCCGAAACTGCTGAATGCATGATGCAACACTACTTCTACGTTCAAGTACCTCCGGAACAAACTCCATTCATCAGCATGCCGCCAAACGCCGACGAACGTGAGTGGGAAAAGGCTTTACGCAACAAGCCTACACCAGGATCCGTACCCGTCATTGCGAAAGGATTCGAAGCGCTGGGCACGCGTCTGAAGACACAGGTGGAAGCTGTCAAGCAACTGCAAATGCGTCTACACGAGATGAACAACAGCCTGGGAGCCATGATGCAAAAACATGAATTGGTGTTGAGCGTCAGAGCGGCGGAAGCAAAGAGAAAGCACATTGGGCTCAGTCAAAGATGTCTTGCCTTGGCAGTTCGCGCTCAGGTGCTCGCAAACAGAGGATTTGTGTTGGATGGTGCTGAAGAAGAGCTCAAGAAGAAGTTGGCGACTTTAGAAAAAGCAGTGTTTGATCCAGCATTCTCGGGCAGAGAAGAGGAGATCTGGGCTCGCATGGTGGCCATACGGGAGAGAACAAGATGGTTGCAGGAAGAGAGTGAGAAGCTTGGTCGTCAAGTCACTGGAGAGAACAGTGGATTGGATGAGCAGGTGATTGAAAAGACGAAGAAGGTGAGATCCTCGATGACTTTGAACATATATCGGTGCATGCTTGACTGACACGTTTGAAAGATTCTTCACGACTACGACACGCAGATCCAGCACTTGCGCAAAGAGATGGACCAGATCAAGAAGGAATACGAGGAGTGGGAGGCTGCTAGCAAACCTAGCAAGTGATGTGACAAAAAAGAGTCGAAGGACATGATACCACACTCTGTTGCCCATCGTTGTCGCCAGATCGGCAGGGTCTTGGATATGACAGTGGCGCATGCGGATTCGCAATGGCATGTCTAACATGACGGAATGCCAGATGAAGGACGGTAGGCTAGATTACTGAGCCGAGCATTTGGCGAGTACCGCTAAAGACGAATATATGAAGGTTTCAAGAGGTATCATTCAGTGCAATATGTTGTTACAAGTGTATCGTGACTAGTAGAAGGGAAGAGGTCGCGAGTTTAGACGAGCTTCTGAATGTACTCGACGGCGAAGGGCGCTGGAAGGGCGTTAGGGTGTGTTGACAGGGTAAGCGCAGAAGAAGGATCGTACAGAGGTAAAGAAGGACGCAAGTGGCAATAGCCTGCTTGACGGTGACAGATGCGGACTGCTCCTGGGCCTGATGGTAGTCTTGGGTCAGTATGCGCTCGAGATGCGCGTAGGTTATGGTCAAATTACCTCCATCTCGGCCTTGCTGGGGGGTTGCGGTGCTGTCACTTTGTCAGTATCGCGCATGAATATTGCCGCAACCTTTTCACTTACCGAACATTTTGGTTATGTGAGGTGACAATTGCTTGTTGTGCCTAGAGTTGATGGTTGCCAAACTTCTAGCGAGAGAGAGAGTCTACGGTAAAATCCGGAGAAGGCACGACGTCAACCTGGACGCATCAAGGAAGGCGCGACTGAACAGCCAGCTCAGAACAAACCAATACCCACGACCACTGCATCACTAAATAACTTCCACTCTCTCATCGACACCAGACACCTCTCCGAATTTATCACAGCTTTTCCACATAACCAGCTGCACCACACATCGCCAACATGGAAGATCTTCCAGGCGCCGACTCTCCTCCCATCAACGACGTCGGCCACGAGCCTGCTGGAAACGACGACCCCCAGGATCCCCTTCGCCCCGAGATCGAGGAAGAAGATGCTGCTCGCACTCCACCAATCGCCGACCCTCACCAAGACACCGAGCTCGCCGAAGACGACCAGAACCCACAATTGTCAATGCCCGGAGCCGCCGACAACGACGACAACGACGCTGACTCGGACGCGCTGAGTGATGTCGACGAAGCCCAGTTCCAGGATTTCGACCCAAACGCCATCGCTATCGAGGAGCGCCCGAGAGTTGTGGATGCTAGTGGTGTTGCGCTGCTTGGAAAACACAAGCGCAAGCGTGATGACGCTGATGGCGAGGGCAAGAAGAAGCGTAGGGAGGGTCGCCGTGAAAAGCCAAAGCGTAGCAAGCGTACTGGCGAGGATGGTCAAGACTTTGATGGCGACGAAGAAGGCGAGGGACGCAGGAGAAAGACAAAAGCGCCTGGTGAGAAGCGCAAGAAGAGAACACCTAGCCCTGAGGACGACTCGAATCTGACACCAGAAGAGAGTGAGTATGTGCTGCAAGTAAAAAGTCAACTATTGCTAATTCGTGCTTAGGACGCAGAAAGGAGTTCTCTCGCAAGCTAGACGAGGCCCTCAAGAAGCCCAAGACAAACAACAGACGCAAGGCTGGTATCGACCTGGAGCAGATGGCCGATTCCGAGCTCGAAGAGATGCGTCGTCGTATGGCCGAAGCCGCCCAGGCCGACACACAAGCGCGCGACGAAGGAAAGCCTGCTATGCACAAGCTTAAACTCCTCCCAGAGGTTGTCGCCCTGCTGAACCGCAACACGCTGCAAAACGCCTTGGTAGATCCAGACATCAATCTTCTCGAGTCTGTCCGCTTCTTCCTCGAGCCTCTCAACGATGGCTCCCTGCCCGCCTACAACATCCAACGCGAGCTGTTTGCTTGTCTGGCCAAACTTCCCATCTCAAAAGACGCCCTCGTCGCCTCGGGCATTGGCAAAGTCACCCACTTCTACACGCGCAGCACTAAAGCCGAACCGGGCATCAGACGCCAGGCCGAGAAGCTGGTCGGCGAATGGACACGCCCTATTCTCAAGCGCACTGATGACTTCCGCAAGCGCGAGTTCATCGAGGCCACGTACGATCCCAGCCAACAGCCCATGCGTAGCACACAGACTGTCGATAAGGCTGCGCGTGCCGCCGCGGCCAGAAAAGCAGCTCTGGCTTACCCTACCACCACCAACCGTGCTCGTGTCGATGGCGGCCTTGGTACCTACACGATTGTGCCCAAGAGCGATCTCACTAGAGCTGCGCCCGGTGTTCGCCGTCTAGGCGCTGCTGGAGACGAGCTTGCTCGTAAGTTGCAGGCACGTTCCAAGCAGCAGAGGAGATAGAAGGATATACATCAAATGCAGTCATTGGCATGGAAAATCAGGGGTTCATGATATCAAATTGGGCAATGGCGTTCTGATTCTTCTTACTCGGTCGACATGGAGCTCTGGGAATTGTGTCCGTACCAGTTCAGGTCATGCTCAGGGTTCTTCTAGCAGTCCTGTCTATACAGAGGGCGAATGCAACAGGAAATACTTTCAGCGTCAACTCAGTCATTCCAAGTCTATTGAAATCTACCCGATAAGAAAGGGTACAGCAGAGGAGAGACAGCGTGCATACTTGGGAATGGTGACACGATGTACTTTTGCAAATGCTTCCCCTGTGTCAGGTACACACCAAGTAGTTGTGGTTTAACGGGGATTTATTTTGCGCAGGGTCCTGGACAAGAGGTGCTCTGAAACCACAGGGACGGGCACAGTTTTGACGGGCATCGGCGTGTCGGACAGCAACGCCCCTCCGGCCCCCACCAAAACAATGAGGCTTGGTAGTACGTGTTGCTGGCTTGTGACAGTTGACACTCGGTCCTGAACCTTTTCTCCTCGATCTCAACCACTCACAATGTCAACACCGCGCCTCACATTCCTTTATCCCTTCCTGTTCGCTCCGGTGGGCAAGACGCCCTTCGCACGTGAGGTGTCGAGGACCGGCCGCCAGGTCTTCCGCACCGCCTCCAAGCGGAGTCAGACGGCCACGAAACCCATTCGCTATGGCAAGGCAAACGAGCCGCCGCCGTATCTGGCTGGAGCCAAGGGCATTGCTGCTGTGCTCCCGGGCCAGGTCGCCCCGACAGACGCCAAAGCCTTGCCGCAACCGACCAAGAAAGACATTGATACCGCGACACCCCACGACACGCAGTCTGGTCTGCAGCCGGGCGAGAAGCCTCTGCGAGCGTCACGCCTGCCCGAGTCGCCCGTCTTGGATGCCGCCGAATCGCAACCTCTGGGTCCTGCTTCGCAGGCGCCGAGGCTGCCTCCTACCAATCCGCTGCAGGCCGTGCTGAACATGCCGTCCAGCGACTCTACACGTTCCTCTGCTTCTTCCTCTCCAGCAAAAGACTCAACAGCAACACAAGAACCCCTCACCGAACTGCAAAAGATCCGCAAGCAGCTTGAAGAAGAAGCCGCCCAGCGGCCACGCCCACCACACATTGACGCCCCCGACTACGTGCACCATTTCGACACGTACGGGCTCGTCAAGCGCCTCGAAGACGGCGGCTGGAGCAACGCCCAAGCAATCACCATCATGAAAGCCACTCGTACCACCCTCTCCGAAAACATCGACCTGGCCCGAAACGCCCTCGTCTCAAAGTCCAACGTCGAAAACGAAGCCTACCTCTTCAGAGCAGCGTGCTCAGAACTGCACACGGAAATCATGACCAAGCGCCGCGCAGAAGCCGAACGAGCACGCACCGAGCGCACCCGCCTCGAGCACGAAGTCGACATCTTGGGCCAACGCATGTCGCAAGACTCTGGCAACATGAAGGACGAACTCAAAGGCATGTTCGACGACCGCAAAATGGGTGTTCAAAACGAACAACGCGACATTGAACGCAAGATCCAAGAACTGAATTACCGCATCACCGTGCTGCTCAACTCGGACTCGCGATCGGACGTCGAAGGCGTGCGCTGGATAATCACCAAACGCGCCGGCGTGGCACTCCTGGCGTGCGTCCTCATGATTCTGGGTTCCATCAAATTCGCCTCCACGGCAGCGACGTGGGCAGAAGACGAGAGAAAGCGAGCGCAGGCGCTTGCTACTTCGAACGCCAACAACAACGGCACCAACAACCCCTTTGGCGGCATGATGAGCAGCAATTCTCCCTCTGCCAACCAAGACAGTTTCCTTAACGCAGGCACCATGAACGATAGAGCTAGAGAAGAGCTGGGCCAAGGAGAAATCCTGGTACGCCAGGGTGATAATCCCGCCTTTGTTTCTTTGGGATAGAAGAGGAGCCATTTCTCTACTCTTTCTTTTCTTCTCCGTTTCTTTTCTCCTTTTTATTTTTTCTTCTCAATTTTTTTTTATACGCTTTTTGGCACAGAGTGTTTCTCTTACCCAAACCCCCTTGAAAGGCCTTTGAGAGTCTTTAGCGGGATCTTTTTTTTCATTTTCCTTTGTCCATCTGAGCAATGCTCAAACACCTTTTTTCTTTTCTTTTGTCGACGGATATACATGTAAAGGACAGGGCGTTTTATCATGTGGGATATGGAGAAGGAACGGAGATGCATCTGAGATACCCCCAAATGGAACCCTTTCTTTTTCTTCTATTTGTCATTCTCAGTGATTGATCTTTGCCCGATCTTGCAGTTCTACAGTCAAGATTTTATATTCTGGTCTTTTGTTTTCACGTTTGCATCAAGTCGCGTGGGTGACCATCTTCTGACCAAAACACCCCAGCTGATCCCAAAGCTATCAATTGACGATCTAGGCAACAACCACCACACCGAGAAACGCGACCAAGTGCCCCAAAAACCAGCCTGACCAACCAACTCGGCGCCGCAGAGACCAAAAAAGAAAGGCGGGTGTGAGCCCAGCACCCAAAAACCACAGAAACATCAAAGAGCACAGAAAGCACCCGAGATCAAGGAGATCCCCAAGGGGCAAAAAGCACGCTCTGGGATGTGGTGAGGTGTATATATGCTGGGCAATGGTTTAGCTGTCTGAAACCACACAAAGATTAGAATTGGGGATAGTTGTTGTGTCCAAAGCACCCAAATGTCATTACTTTTGCTTGCCTTTAGTTTTTCCTTCTGCTCAATCGCCATGGCCCCTTTATCTTTTTGCTGTAACCTCGAGGGCTAAAAAAACGCCTTTGGATGGGCGGAGGTGTATATATGCTTGGGAAATGGGTTTAGCTGTATGAAACCACACAAGATTGGAGTTGGGATAGATATGTGATATAGAACACAGCAACAGCGCCCAAATTCCGGAGACGTCACTGCTCAATCGTGATAGTGAGGAGGGGACACAAGGGTCTAAGCCTCTAATTATTGAAGCAGGCAATGATGGAAGATAGAGAGTGCAATCGTTCTGAAGCAGTCGGGATACACATATAAAAGAAAAAGCTCATCGACTTTCATTGACGGGATTGTTCAGCAGTGATTCACCTTTAACATCACAGTGGTATCGTCTCAACTCGGCATTGAATCCTACGATATCTACCGTGACCTCCCAACCTTTAGAGACAAAGGTCTTACCGCCATTGCCACATGAGCAAACATTATATCATGGCGTGCATCTTGGACCTGGCTCTGCTCCTTACTAGGAAAAAACACACAAAGAATACTAGTCTGTCTTCAACGTGATTTGGCAAACTGCATGCCAAAGTTGAGCTATGCACTGCTCTCCAAAAGTCTGCGGGTGTCGTTGTGTTCTATGACTCCAGCTCCTTGGATACTATCTGTTTGATTTGTACCTTTGTTGTGGTGTTGCTATGCTATTTGAGCGAAGCATAGTGCTTTTTGTGTCTCTAGGGCTACAGATTGGAAATAGAAGGTCGCACGCGATAGATGATGGCGCAGGTGAGCGGCTGCAAGGCTGGTACGCGAGGAAGTCTACATGAGCAGCAGAGCCACGAAGATGCGCACCTAATCGGTCGGTCTCGAAAGGGGTCGTTCGAGTATGGGAAATGCGTGTTTCGAAGCAGGGGGTAAGATCATAGAGTGTTTTTGATGAACAGTTTTTCGAGTGTACGTGAGCTGAGCAAGGTGCCGATAGTACGTTCGCGTGCCAGATGCCTACATTCAGGATCTGTAACAGGCGGACGGCGGGTGAGCCAGCCATCTGATGGTCTGGCCGAATCATCTGACCATGAAGACGAGCGTGAGCAGGACGGAGTCGGCCTTGAGGAGAATGTCCACACCGTAGTAGGAGAGTGTTGGATAGGGGATGCCTCTGATATGTCAGGGGCTAGTGTTTTTAGAGGCCACCTAGTAGTCATACCAGCACTCGGACTCGGAAAGTAACGCGCCAGGGTGTTATGAGTTCCAGAAAGCATGGAGAACGCGAATTGCGCGTGTGACGACGCAAAGAGTGAGAGAAGAGAGCGCGCGAGCACGATTGCACGGGTCTTGGCGTCGTGTTGCGAGTTGGCTGGTATAAACCACATATCCAGCGTCAACCACTTCTTCTCTCCTTCTGTCCTTCACTCCACTCATCTTCCTTCTCCAACCACACTGCCGCCAACCTGGGCCGTCTGATTTTTGTCGCTTCTAGAGCTGTTGTCCCAGCTCGCCCCCAACCTCGTTTGGTGTTGCCCGATCTTCTTTCTCGTTGTTTCCCTTTGTCGACGTTCTTCTTTATTCGTTTCGCATCCTCCGCGCGCCTTGCCCAGGTCACGTCTGCTACTTTGTCATCTTCTTTATCGTTTGCGCATCGCGCAGGGCCCCATGTTTGTTCTCTCGTTCGCCCCATGGCTTGCCGCTTCGCCTCCGCAGTGTACAGGTGGGCCATGGCGCCGCGCACCCTTCGTACTTCGTTGCCCTCATTCCCAGCGAGTGTTGTATTCTCGGAAGGCGGCACTACCTCCTTAGGTGTGTTGGCCTAGGTCGTCGTCGCTAACTCGCCCTCGCGCGTATGTCAACTTGGACTATCAGACCAGTCGCGGCCTGGATCCGATGCCCTTTGCCGGTAAGGCCTGGGGAAGTTTAGATCCAGGTTGTGGCAACCAGACTGTCGCAACTGTATCTCAGAGCCGGAGGGTATACCCTGTCCTAGCCGGATGTCCGATCACGCAACAAACATCCAATGGCGGTCCTCTGATTATCGGGAGAGGCAGCACAGTGGGGAGATATAACAAAACGCAACGCGAACTTCCCAGGGATTGCTGTAATGGCCTGTTCCTGGGGAGGGACCACCCTCTGGGTAGTTTCGTACAGAACAGTCCTTTCTGCCAGTCGAGAGTACGTGGCTTCTCTGCTGGTGGGGACGTAATTTTTTTGGAACTTTTCGGTCAATCTTGACCCAATATCTTTTTCATCGTCGTACTGGCTTCTCAGCCAGGCGCCGGAGAAGATTTCTAGATTCATCAGTACGTTTCAGCTCGTCGTCTGCTTCTCCTGTTACCCTTTGTCCTTGGGATGCGAGTGACTCCTGATCCAACATGCAATCGTCGCCCCATTTCTACACTGCACCTTCATCTGTATCCTACCATCAAACACATCATCTTCGCTACCTTTCGCAGAGTATACTCGGCATTCACATCTTCATCGCTGCTTCCCAGGGATGAACTTCGCCAAGTTGTCACGACATATAGGAAGGTTCGCGGGCTGTCGTTGGAGAAGACTGCCGTTGGTGCGGAGAAGACATGACAGCGAACGCATACTCTCATGTGCAAAAGTCATGAGATATAACCACGACCTCGGTCGAACTACACTGCTTGACCACCTTCCGACATCCTTGTGTAGTATCAATCTCCAAACCAAGTAATCTCATAGACATGCCTCCATCAGTCCCTGCCCACGTCTTTAACGCCCTCAAACGCTTCACCTCCTGTGATGTACGCCAACACAATGCCCCTCTCACAACCATCTCACTCGAGCTAAACCACAAAACCTTCTAGGTCGGCGACGCCCTCGTAAAACTAAACGTCAGATACGGCGGCTACCTCCACGGCCTCAAAATGTTTTCCCCCCACCAACAAGCCGGCACCACAAAACTCTTTGGCCCGGCCTATACAGTCCAAATGGTTGATGCCGCCGACACTTCATCTCCCAAGCCATCTGGCCATTTTGTCGATGGAGTTACAGAAGGCAGTGTGGTGTTTATCTCACAGCCCAAGGGGTTCTACTCTGCCTGTTGGGGTGGCCTCATGTCCACGCGAGCCAAGTATCTAGGTGCCCAGGGCGTGGTTGTAGATGGCAATTTCAGAGACTTGAATGAGCATAGGGAGATGCAGTTTCCTGTTCGTGATTTCTCCTTCTCCCCTTCTCTGCCACCGGAACGCATTGCTGACTCCTCTGGGCAAAAACAGGTATTTGCAAAAGCCACTTCAGCTCTGGGATCCAATACGTTTACTAGAGCGAGCGGGCTCAATGTGCCTGTGCAGTTTACAAGTGACGAGCAACAGAGGCCACTAACTATCAACCCTGGAGACTTGATTCTGGCTGATCTGGATGGAGTGGTTGTAGTGCCGGTCGAGCATGCCGAGCAGTGCTTGCAGATTTGCGAAGAACGATTTGAAATTGATGAGAAAACGATGGCTGCACTGCAAGCGGGAGAACCTATGGGTGCGACTCTTGCTCGTTTGAGAAAGTAGAAATGGATCTTGAGGAACGGGTTTGCATTGACAAGTATGGTGAAATCCTCATATCATCGAGACCTGGTCCTTTTCGACCACTTTTCTTCACTTGGTCCTCGAAGCATCGAACAATTAGAAGTTGGCAAATGTAAGGCACCCATGATTGCAATACAGAGCGTCACCAGTTTCATACCTCGGAGCGAGCGGGCACAGGCTTCTGCTTAGGGGGAGCATCGATCCTCGCCGATAGAGTAGTAAGCCTGACATCCGCCGCAGTGTTGTTTGTAACGTCAAACTTGTCAGCGAAAATGAAGGTATGAGGGAATCCAGGATCGAATGGAGCCGCAGCTTCAATCTCGTTCAAGTCCTCCTGCGTGAGTGTGATGCTCAATGCCTCGACGTTGGCTTTGAGGTGTTCGACCTTGCGCTGACCGACAATGGGGAAGACATTGGGTGTTTTGTGCATGACGTAGGCGAGTGCCACTCCATGCATGGTGGCCTTGTGCTTTTCGGCGACCTTCTCGAGAGCATCCGAGATGGCGTTTTCGTGCTCGCTGGACTGGGATGCTCGGGCAGAGCCTTCGTGCTCTTTGCTGCGTGCTTCCTTGGTCTTGAACTTGCCCTGCCCCAGGGGACCCCAGGGTGCGAGTGCCATGCCCTGGTCATAACACCTTTTGAAGGATCAACATATGTCAAACATTGGAGCGCCATAAATTCAGGACTTACATGGGGATGATCTCTCTTTCCATATCTCTGTAAGAGGCGTTCCATTTTCCTTGGTAGACCGAAAAAGGACGCAGACCGTGAGCACGAGCGTAGTCATTGGCCTTGACTACAACCCAGGCAGGTGTGTCTGACACACCGAGATAGAGAACCTTGCCAGCGGTGATCAAGGCATTGAGCCCATGCATGACTTCTTCAACGCTGGTGCTGAAGTCCCACCAATGCACATAGAGCAAATCGATATAGTCGGTACGCAGCTTCTTCAACGAACGGTTGACGGAAATATGCATGGACTTGAACGAGTTGCCAACAAAGTTGGACTGCAGAGGCTCGGCATCACGAGCGTGATAACGGTATCCGGTGGTGTACTTGGTTGCAATTCTGTGATGTTGTAAGCTGTCTGATCGCCGTCGTAAAGCAAGAATGAAGTGCTGCAACATACACCATCTGATCACGATTTCCCTTCTTCTCCATCCATTCGCCGATCCACTCTTCAGATTCCTCGCATTGATACGCGTTGGCGGTGTCGACAAAATTACCGCCGAGGTCGAAGAAAGCGTCAAGGACAGCAAAACTGGTCTCCTTGTCACATTCTCCCATAAACTCTTTCCTGCAGATGTGATCAGTCAATTGCCTTCAAGGACGTCGAACCTACATCCATATATCAACTTACCATCCTGTACCAAAGTTCATGGCTCCCAGGCACAATGGTGAACATTTGATGCCTGCAGTGGGTGCCAATACTCTGTGATAACCGAGCAGGCTCTTGGGCTTGGGTGCGGGATCGAAGAAAGCCATTGTGAACGAATGATATACCCTGCTTCTTCTGTATGAGTAGGAGGCTAAAATACTGTTCAATGTCGATTTTGATTTTGGAATGTACTTCTACTTGTAGTTTCCTCCATCGTTCGGATGCCCGCAATGACGTTAATCATATCGCGCGGGGTTAGGAGGTAACTCTCCAACCGCCGGAGTTATGAGAACTCAATTCACCTTGAACATCTGAACACTTCGGCCGAAGCTCTGACTGTACTCGAAAGGAGCTCAAATCTTTGGTTTGGTTGGTGGAAAGCGTTGTTTCGAAACCCCCGAGACTTCAATCTATCAGCATCGGACTTATGGCAATATTAACTCCAGTGATGGTATGTAGACTGTCTGTTGCACGTGTCTTCCATAGTCGGGTCACAATCGCTCCTCTTATCACCAGAAAACTAAAGCCACTGGATGCGAGATAACATGTACGGGGAAGTGCTAGTAAAAGGATCCGTCTGGATTATTATTGTATTAGTTCTATCACGCCTCTGTTGACCTCCCGAGGTCTTTTAATGGAATCTGCGATTCATACGAGTTTCCTCTGCTCCTACTTTGCTCTTTGCCATTTTCAATACTTTCGGTATGGGACTCGCTATCCGCATCTCCAATATAGACTTGTACTTCTCTCTGGCGAGAGATGCCTTTGATGTCTTCCCGTTGGAAATTGTCGAGCTGAGAATGACCGATCACCGCGGTGTTCTGGGGTCCAATATTGATGTCGGCGTCGCCGCCAAGGGTACGTGTATGGTAGCTTCTTGACTGTTCTGGGAAAGGTCCGTGGGAAGAGGATTTTGGCTTGACGTCGTTTTCGGATGTTCGGGCAACCTTGACTATCATGTCTGCCATCTATGCCAGGTGTTGTTAGCGTAGGTCTTGGGAGTTGTGACGACCAACTGATTTACGTACCGACATCTCAATGTTGAGCTTTGCCATATCTTTGATGAACGTTAGTGGTTAGTGATAGGAAGGCCGTGAAGCGAATTGACTCACATGCAACAGGGTGAAATTGCACAAAAAGCCTCTGGTTTCTCAAAGACATAAGTCCAATGAGCATGACCTGTGAAGAAATCAACAAAAGTGACACAGCCGTACGGCGTATCTGCATCTCAATAAACATACATCCATGGCGACTGATACCAGACCCAAACGAGTGTAATACCCAATCAAGGGCTTGTATTTTCTGAGGCCATGATATTTGACAAGGCGCGCCCGCACGACATAGACAAAGTACCAATTCAAGAAAGCACTAGAAGAATATCAGCATGTGACACTTGTATTGCAAGATATGCTTAGAAGACCATACTCTACAAGCATAATCAAGACTTTCGAAAGACGATCCCAATATTTGTTGATATTGACAAAGGTTTGATTTGCCGGTGGCATCATGTGTGACGGAATGAAGATGCAGAAAACGGCGATATTGATGCATGAAATTATGACCGCAGTTGCAATCTTGAGTCTTGTCGCGGTAGGTCTTCGTTCTGCGATGACAGCGATCCGATTGATGATGATTTGCATCAGGAGTTGCACTTCGAGTGCGTAGAATACAAGGATGAAGAATAGTAAGACTGGACTGTAGCTATTGTCAGTCAATGTTGGGAGATAGGGAATAACGCTTCATGAGAGTTTGCGACGATCGGTCCGGTCGTTGAATGACAGACTATTAGAGGAGATGCACCGAGATACAAACGACGAACGTTCTCCATAGCTCCTCTCAGAGTAATGGTTCGTATATCATCGTAGCATCATGTATGCAATGCACACTTCGTGCTTGGGCGTACGACACAGCCAGATAATCCAGAGATAAGCGCAGACTCCCATGTCCGTCATTTGTACGCAAACGCAAGACTTACGTAGTCTTCACGACATCTTTGAGGTAGAGCCATGTGAGGATTCCAAGGACAAGGTTCGCAAAAATCTCCCCCCAAAGCATGTAGATATACATGCTTCGGGCGGGAGCCCTGTTTGCTCTCGTCTGCTTGCAGGCGCGAACTACAGTCAAGAATCCAAAGCCAAGTGAGAAACCAGCAGCAGCCGCCGCCAGCTGTAGGTCTTCGGATGTCGTTTCGCTCGCCATTGCGAAGGGTTGTAAAGAGAAGGGCCAAACGAGAAGGGCTGATTTGAGAGAAAGCTACCTCTGAAACTTGGCAGAGCAATGGTGTACCAGGTCATTATATCAAGAGCCCTGAAAAGAGCGTGCACTGTGCGCAGAGGCAAGTTTGCGAATATCGTTCCGCATCATCGCCGTTTGTGTGGCCCAAGCACTGCAAGCTGAGTCTCGATCTGAGATGCTCGTGGGGAGTATAGAGCGTAGTGGTTGCTTTTCGTGCTTGCATGTGAGAACGTGAACCTGGAGACGCAAGATATACAAGGTTCTTACATGCCATTCCTGAATACGAGAGTTCAGCCGTGAGCGCGCCGACTACCTGGTCGAAAGCTCCGCAGGCTGCAATGCAAAGAAGATCCTCTACCAGGGCATACGCCCTACAAGGTCTGGGGGTTTATCCTATGCCGTGGGCCCCATATAACAGACGCGGGTATGACCAAGCATCGTCGCTTCGGACTTGGTTTCGGATATTTGCAAAGGTATCAATGCGGTATCAAGTCGTCGACGCGACGCACCTATTTTGAAACCCTTCTCCAGCCCTATAGCGCTAGCACCAGTCTCGACCAAAAGTCATTCATAATGACTTGGCAGATATAGGCATGTCGATAGAACACAGAATATAGTGAGAGAATCGATAGACATACAACGCCCCTCGGTCTGTCGTAGAATGTTCGGTCGACATGTGAAGATGTTGAGTCAACATCGATGCTCAGGACTGAGAAGAGCGAGAGCTTTGGAGAGAAAGCGCGACACCCCGCGTTCCATCATGCCTCGGTCCTCAAGCTAGCAACAACAACACAATATATATCATCTAAGCCCTGATCAAATAACTGTTATATCCTGAGCAGAGCATCGACAACTACCTATCGAAAATGACCAGCACAAAACCTGTAGCATTGGTGATCGGGGCGTCTCGAGGCATGGGCCGGCAGATAGCAATTGGTCTGGCTGAACAAGGATATACAGGTACGAGAATCGCAGAGACTTTGTGCATGATCGAAACAAAGTCACTGATGGTGAGCGTAACAGTCGTCGTTGCAGCAAAAACAACATCGGATCCTGAAAAGTTGGCTTCCTTCCCACCAGACCCCAACTCGTCTCAAAGTACCATCAATACAGTCGCAAAAGAGATACGCTTACTGGGTGGGACTGCAATTCCTATGGAAGTAAACACACGCTCTACAGAATCAGTGAACACACTGTTTACCAGGGTTTCGGCCGAGCTTGGCCGACTCGATGTCCTCGTCTACAACTCGGGAGCCATCTGGTGGTCGTCAGTAGCCAAGACACCAGTCAAGCGGTTCAAGCTGATGCAGGAAGTCAATATCGAAGGCTTGTATGCCAGTATACAGGCGTCGTTTCCGCTCTTCGAGAAGGGCGGCTGGAAAGGCCGTGTGATTGTCGTTTGCCCTCCGATCTACAGTCGCTTCTTCAGAGGCAAGACCGCATATGCTGTTGGCAAGGTAGGCATGAGCGTTTTAGTCAAAGGATTATCCATGGACTGGATCCGAGAGGGCAAGACTGACATGTCCGTTACTGGTATCTGGCCTGCAGTGGCTATCGAAAGCGCTGCAACTCAAGATGCTGTCGCAGCGGACATGGACAAGAGAAGCGATTTGAGGAAAGCGACTATCTTCTCGGATGCCATACTAGGCATGCTCGAGTCAACAACTGCCGAGGTGAACGGGCTATTAACCACCGACGAAGACTTCCTTCGAGAAGTCAAAGGGATGACTGAATTTGGCGAGTATAGTCTTGTGCCCGGATCTATTCCAAGGAGAATAATGCCCAAAGAGTTTCCGGATCTGACTGTCGAGGGTCAGGATGACGAGGGTGTGAGAACAGATAGTACAGTCTTACGTGCTAAGCGACACGCGAAGCTCTGAGCTCTCGTAGTCAAAGATGATCAAAATATCAGACCAGAGTCTTGACCAACCATGGCATGGCGATTTTTTCTCGTCCTTTCGCCTCTAGACGTGTTGCCCTTTGATTTGCCCTCTTCTTCAGACTCACCGTGGCTACCTTCCTCCATTCCACTTGGCCCACAATTCAAACATACAACCGTTGTTGGAGCCGTAGCAGATTGTCTGTCATCTCATCTTTACCTGAAAACTGCAGTCCTCCATCACGATCGGTGACAAATTTCGGGGTTCCTGGATCGACCTCGCGATCACTTTGTATGCTTGCAAGATTAACGTGTTCAAGCTGGTGTGCGAACGGAAGGATAACGCCGACGAGACGATATAAGTCAATGCAGTTGAGGTCACTGCAAGTGGAATGACTGCTATGATTAGTGTCCAGGTGCGATATCTTCGTATTGATTATCGACAAGGCGCGGATCGGGTGATTGTTTGCGTCTGCCGATGACAAAACTTGATCAAGGTCGGAGGGATCGAGAACACATTCCTCAATTGCGATTTTGTCGCACTCAAGCGAGTCGAACCAGTCACTGAACTCCGTCCAGTGAGATGGGCGGACACCTTTCATACTCAGACATCCTTGGGCATAGTTGAAAGACATCTGTCCGATCCTAGGATATTCGACAACCAGTTCTTGAGGGGATCCAGTGCTAAGGTGATGTCTTGAGATGTTTAGCGTGTCATGGAGATCCGCTAGCAATTCGCCATCAGACACGGCCCAATTCTCGCTTCTAGATCGAACTTGGACACTACTGACTGCCAGCCTGGCTGTTGCAGCAGCGGTCAAGATCATGTTTACAAAACACAGGACACCTTCGGTATTCATGGGATCCGCAACAATTGACCTCCTCCAGGGTTCGATCATGAGAATGATTTCGCGATTCAAGGAGGCAAGACTGCTAAATATTTCGTTCAGAAACGGCGCAATATGCCAAAGGCTCGGTTTCTGTCCCTGATACACAAACGTGATCTTCTCGATGGCTGTGGCATGCACAATGCTTTGAAGTACAGCCCTCGTGACTGAGAGATCGTCCTCTCTCCACAGACAAATGGTCCATTCAGTGAAGTGTGCCAGAAAAGTTTTGTGACAAGCGCGTTCCAGAGTTTTACATGTTTGTCGCAAATTGAGCAGGCCTTTGGTTGGAGATCCCCATAGATCACCTTCGCCTTCGACCAGGTCAACGACTTTCTCGAGGAGCTCTTCGGGTAGATCGCTCAAGCTAGCACCTGTCATGAGGCTGTGTTTCCCGCCAATCGCTTGCAGGAAGTGCTTTCTCCAGAAATGCTTCGCTCGACACGTTAAGAGGGAGGAGATGGGCGGTGGGCGGCAAAATTGGGGCGTTTACCTGCCCTTGAACGTCTTCTCGAGACCTGCTGCAAGTGAACAATGTAGTGATAGCAACTCTCCAACTAGGGTAACACGAAGAAAGACAAGTTGCAATTTGGCGTAGGAGCCCATTAAGCTTGGACCACTTAGATCCTGGCAAGCCAATCCTGCTCACCAATCTGGGCCCTCACTTGGACTGTGAGGACATGAGGAAGTCGATATAGCGGCTTGCGTTGTGTCACGCATCCTCGTCCTCATCACCTTCCATGTCCTTTGCTTGTGGCCTTACGATTTAGCCATAGAATTGCACAGGATTGTCGAGAAACATGGCAGTGTACACTGACGGCCGAAACAGTAACTACTCTCACTCGATGCTGCTTCTTTGCGTGGAGTTTCAAAAATCTCTATAGCCGCATGAGGACTGCCTCTCGCACACGGAGAGAGACAGGCCTCGCGACGACCACAAGGCTGCTAAGCACAAAAGACAGTCTCCCTATGCAAGGTGTGCAATGTTCGTAGCTATCTTGAAAATGCACGAAAGTATTGAGAGACAGACGAACATTCTCTGAAGCACAAGGATAGCCTGCTGTAAGCAAGAAGTGTCGTGATGTCGACCATCTCAACTTGAGTGACATGAAGAGCAGGCTGCAGCGACGCTTTGACCACTCGAATGCTGAGCAAGCCACCAGCCTGTCCTTTACCTCCTCATCGTTTGCAACCACAACCACTCATCAAACAATAGTGCTCATGTAGTCGCGCCCTCCTCCGCAAACCCGTCGTACGACCCGAAAAGCCTGCTTGCATCAGCAGAACAGCCGTCTCACGGGTTGCAGCAGCACAAATCAAACTGCTCAACCACACCTCCAACGGGCGCAGGCTTTCAAGCAAACATGTTCGAGGTAAATCTTCAGCCTTCAAGAGCAACCAACCAGATCTTGGAACTGCCCAAACTCATCATAAATTTTTGCTACAAATACAGACACGACATGCGGCAGACCGCTATCATCTCCGCCTCCATCGCGCCCGCTCAGTGGTGCTCACGAATACCGAGTTGGTCGAGATCCGTGCAGCTCAACGTACTTTCGAAGGCGCATACATCCGCACCTCGTTAGGTCAATTCAGCTTTGCTCTGGTGGTTCTCAAGATCTTCACGGCGGAGTTTTATAGTATTGGGGCTTTGTTTGCGATCTATGGAGCAGGTGTGCTGGGGGTAAGTGCATTCAGGAGGATGCAGGGGAACAGACAGTTCTTTTCTGAGGTTGGTGAGGATGGGTTGAGGAGGAAGAGGTTTAGGACGAGTGGAAATGTTGTTGTTGTCCTGACTGCGTTGAGTGTGGCTAGTTATATATGTTTGCTGGTGCTCACGCTGAGATTATGATGAGGGCGCGGGCTTCTACACTGATAGCATCTGAGAGAGCAGACACTCAACGGAGTAGCTGGTTTGGAGGTAGACTCCATGATGTATGAATGATGTTCACATGACCGAGACTGACAGAATCCTGATATCCTTGATCAGCGACATGGGCTGCGAGCATCGGAGTTTGAGCTGTCGTCACTTCCTTTCGGACCCCCTTTCGACGTCCGTTGCACTTGCTATGTTCGTATCTAATCGGATATACATCCGTGAGTGTACTGTACCTGGGAACCATTCACGCGGAAGCTTGGCTGAGAAGTGGTTGGAATCGCGCCTGTCTTATCAAACACGAATATGGAGGGACTGGATATCCTGAACCATCGGCTTTCCTACAACACAGCTTGTAAACAGATGACTGAGATCTGGTCAAGCCCCGCGCATTGGATACTAAAAGAAGAAGCATACACAGCGCTCCGGATTACTCGGTGCATGAATGCGATGAAGCAAATATTGGCTGAGCTTTGATGGGCAAGGCAGCCGCGAATGGGCGTTTTTGGCGGGGTCCGAATGCGGAGTGCCGATAGTGACACTTGCGGAGAGTGCTCATCGCGAGGAAATCATAATGGCATGATGGTAATCAGAGATGTGGAAAGTAAGGAGCTGATGGATTGTCTGGGCAGTTAGAGGGATTGACGCAAGACAAGGACGATAGCAACCTCTTGTCGTTCATCTCAACAAGTTTTGGGTGGGCGAGACGCAGCGTCGGTCGGCGTGGCATGCATCCGCAGTTCGATTGGCTGTCCCCCTGTTGATATGTATTATTCTGACCCCGGCAGCCTTGGGGTAAAGGTGGAAGAAGGCAACGGTCTATTCGGCCCTCTTCTGTCTCGTCGCATGAGTTATCATCCGGTCAGCTGCTGATCTCGAATAACAAACTTGAATTCCAATCGGCCGTCTCCTGACAATCAGCGACTTCTTCGGCGCATCCTCAGCACGCTTAAAAGCCACGACCTTACAGTCCAACTGAGCTTGTGATCAACCAGGGCGCGCCAGGAAGTGGTACTCTCGTACTGGACTTCTTTTGGCTAACCGTGGAAGAAACAGAAGATCACTGCAACACGTTTTGCGACGCAACCTTATTGCAAGCGCGGCCTTTGAAGTTATTTATGATTCACACACCAACACAGTCATAATAATATTCTGGCTGGTCACACAAGCTCCGGACTCATCTCATCTATCTTGCATCCACTCTCATCGACATCGCGCAACTCTCTTCTAGGTCCTTCTTTGGCCATTACCTACACTTTATACATATTCGACGGTCAAGGCTTCGCCTATCAGGATCCAGGCCCAGGCCGTTCTCGGAGTTAGTCAGGTTTGACGAGTACGAGTCGCGCGGGCTTTGACAGCAGCGCCGCGATAGGAGAGCTTTCTTTTCAACTCGGACCGTGGAGCGTCATAGGCCGTGGAACTTTTTCTCGATGCCCTTAATCTGTGACCCTGCTGAAATCCTGGCTGCTTCCTCCACTTCGTCCACCCTGCCTTTCCATATCCGTCGCCAGAGCCAACAGAGCGCCATTGCAAAGTCTGTGATGATGAGCAACGTGCAGGACCAACAGCGCCGCAGCATCGACGAGAACACGACCAAAGACCTCAAGTCCAGCCTTAAAACCAGCCTGGGCAACTCGGCCAACAAGAATGGCTCCCAGACGCCAGAGGTCCAACCCTTCCGCCCTCCACCAACAAACCGCACAGCGTCCGCCGTCGGCGCAACCAATACTGGTGCGCTAAACGACACGCCTGATGGCACTGCCCCGAACAGCCCGAGGCTGCTGCCAATAAGGCAAAACTCGGGCTCTAGCACCCCGCGCGTCCGTCCAACAACCCTCGACATCCCCGGCCTCACCAAATCAAAAGTCTCGCCCGACGGCAGAATCGCCAAAAGAGATGTCGGCGCCAAGCTGGTCATCGTCATGGTCGGCCTGCCCGCTCGTGGAAAGAGTTATATCACAAAGAAGCTGGCTCGCTACATGAACTGGCTACAGCACGACACACGCATCTTCAATGTAGGAGAGAGACGCCGTGTCGCTGCTGGAGGTCCAAACACGCTTGAAAAGACCAAAAGCCACGCCCATCGCCCTTCCTTCCTCCCTACAGAACACCGCCCCAGCTTGGCCAGTCTCAACGGCATTGTCGAGCAAGCAACACACATTGGCTCATCTGGTCTTGCCGCGCAGATCCAGGCCCACAGCGATCAGCACGAGAACCATGACCACGACAGCCAATCTCGCAGACTCACAATGCCAACCATCCAGCTACCGCCAGCGTCCGAGGACAATGGGGTCGCCCAACCCATTGATGATGGCACAGATGGCGTCGAGCTGACCAAGGTGTCGACGCCCGAGATGCCCGACCCGGATTCGATGGACCAGTCGGCCAGCTTCTTCGACCCTCAAAACAAGAGAGCCGCCTTGATTCGTGAACAATGCGCTATGGATACATTGGACGAGCTCCTCGACTACATTCTAGAAGGCAACGGCTCCGTTGGTATTCTTGACGCCACGAACAGCACGCTCGAGCGCAGAAAGGTCATCATGAGGAAGATTCGTGAAAGAGCTGGCGAGGAGCTGAATGTGCTTTTCCTCGAGAGTCGATGTGTTGATGAGAACCTGCTCGAGTCGAATATGCGCTTGAAGCTTTCTGGCCCCGACTACAAGGACCAAGATCCTGTCGCTGCTCTTGAGGACTTCAAGAAGCGTGTTGCCATCTACGAAAAAGCCTATGTGCCGCTCGGCGAATACGAGGAGAAGAACAACATGCCCTACATTCAAATGATTGATGTTGGTCGCAAGGTCATCTCACATCAGATTCGCGGTTTCCTCTCTGCTCAGGCCAACTACTACCTCCTCAACTTCAATCTCGCACCCCGTATGATCTGGATTACACGTCATGGTCTTTCCATGGACAATGTTTCTGGCAAGATTGGTGGTGACTCCGACCTCAGTAGTGAGGGCATTCAGTATGCCAAAACTCTTACCAAGTTCATCGAGCACGCACGCAGGGAGTGGGATATGAAGCAGCTTCACAAGCTCACCCACTCACACTTCCCTCCTCAGCCCGGTGACACCACTCCTCCCAACCCCCACTACCAGCCCAACGCCAACAACGAACTCCCGCAAAAGTCCTTCTGCGTCTGGACTTCGATGCTCAAGCGCAGCATCCAGACAGCACAATTCTTCGACGATGAAGAGTATGACTCGAAGCAAATGCGCATGTTGGACGAGCTCAATGCCGGTATCATGGAAGGTCTCACCTACTCGTCTATCGCCGAAGCACACCCAGCCGAGTACGCCCTCCGCAAGAAGGACAAGCTACACTACCGCTACCCCGGTCCCGGTGGTGAGGGTTACCTTGACATCATCAACCGCTTGCGTCCTGTGATTGTCGAGCTCGAGCGTATGGAAGATCACTGCCTGCTTGTTGGCCATCGCAGCGTGGCCCGCGTTCTGCTCGCATACTTCCGTGGCCTGAAGAGAGAAGAGGTCGCAGACCTGGATGTCCCCATCGGTATGCTCTACTGCCTCGAACCAAAGCCTTATGGTGTAGACTTCAAGGCATACAAGTGGGACAAGAACACCGAGTGGTTCTACGAGCAACCCAACTTCCAACTCAAGCGTGCCGAGGACGATATGCAATGAACATAGGGATGGCCTTGAAACGACGAACCCTTTTTTTCCTTTTCTTGTATGATGAACAATTCCTATCTTCTGTTTTTGGGGGGGTTGCAAAGCGGAGTTTCACACGGCTTGGGCGGGGCTACAACTGGCGTTTTTCTCTTTTGCATTTGCTTTTCTTCTTTCTGGCTAAAGGGGTGGCATTGCGAGCGACAAGCATGTGGAAAGGACACTGCAGACGGACAAGAATTGTGCTTTTTTTTAGAGGAACTTCTTTTTCCAATGATGAATGATTTTCCTGCCTTGCAACGACCGTCTTTTCTTCTCTGCTTTCTTGCAGCGCGCGTTTCTGGTAGTATGTTTCTCTGATCTTAGCGTGGCGTCTTCTTTTTTCCTTTCAAATATGTGGTTTTGCAGCCTTTAGTTCGCAAAGACTTTGGGTGTCGTGTAGTGCATCAGATATTGTTGGTCATGTCAAGCATCCTTGCCTTGGATTGATTCCAAGATGGAAATGTAATTGAGATGCCAAAAGTGTCCAAATATGAATCTTTGCTGAAGATATGTGTCTGACAGATCTCTCGCTCAGATGTCGTGCTTTCCCTGCGCGAAGACATGAACACCTTTAATGCAAGTTCACGCCAAGCCATCCCCTCGCCCTATCCACGTGATCCGTGCGCCTCTAAGATTCGAACGCCAAGCCAATTTCTGCCACCCAATTTCTGCACCCAAAACACCACCACGACCATCTCCCTGTCTCCCGCAACAAAAGAACACATTCTGAATGTTATGGGATGTTCAAAAAGGGCAAAAAGAGCCGACGCCTGTGTGATTCGAACACACGCCCACGAATGGAATGCCTTAGCAGGGCATCGCGTTAACCACTCCGCCAAAGCGCCTTTTGATATTCCCGAGATTGGTTGGGTCTCGTTGGTGGATGAGAGGGTGCAGAAAAGGGGCGTATATGTAGCTGAGGATTGGCGTTGTGGAGCTGGGGTACAAAGGCTTGGCACAGACTGCCCTGCCTCGAAGCCTTCGTTTTGTATGTCAGAGACTCAGACAGTGGCAGATCTTGCCATCTGCAGGTTCAGGCAAGGCGGCATGAGTCCTAGCGATATGCTGGCGACAATTTGCCGTTCTGTCGTGACGGGAGTAAAAATGAAAGAAGAGAAAAGCGAGCACCAAAGAAAAAGTTTTGGTCAAGGTAAAATCTTCTCCGGCGTGCACGCCTTTGTTAGATTGAGTTTTTAGGCCACTCCCGTGTCTCACTTGCTATTTACTCTAGCATGGAAAACATATAGGAGCGCAGGGGTCGTTCGGGTGATCCTAGACAAGTGTGATATCTTTCAGGTGCGATGGTATATGCTAGCTACTCTCTTGTCGCTAAATGTGCTAAGCGCAGGTTTTATAATCAAATACATGACGACTTACTACAAGCATATAAAGTTTACTGGATAATTAGAGAGTACCTACATATCACAAGGACGTTCTGATTAACCTCTCCAAATCAGTCAAATATGTAAATATAGTATTCCACCATTCGTTGAGACTTGAGAGTAGAGTGAACTATGTGGCAGGGTTACCCAGTACTACAGGGTTGCTTGGCGGGGAAGCACGCAACAAGCAACTTTCTTGTAGGAACAGCAAAAGCAACCCAACTAACCCACACAACATTCCACAGATTGCAAAAACACTCACAATGGCCGAACCACAATCATACAGACAGCTGCTCGCAAAATGGGCCGATAAGTACCGAGGTGTATGTTGACTCTCCATCCCAATCCACCCTTCAAAAACATCTCTAACGTCAAAAAGGCCACAGTAGAAGACCTAGATCCCCCAGCAGCAATGTCGACATCACCAGACGCACTCATCTCAAGCGCAATGATGACCGCCTACGAACGAGAATACACACACTTGACCGTAGTGGCCCCCGAGACGCGCGCGCTGGTGGGCTACCTCTCGATGCCGCACCTCAAGCACCTGCTCAAGGACCGCACCGTCGTCGACAGCGATACAGTGGACAAAGCAATGACAAAGTTCAAGAGAAAGGGCACGAAATACCACGTTATTACCATGGATACACCGCTGGAGGAGCTCGAGGCGTTTTATGCGGGCTTGACGGAGGATGGACAGATGCCGACGCAGGAGTTTGCTGTCGTGACGGATGCCGGGCGCAAGTTTGTGCTGGGTGTTGCGACGAAAGAGGATTTGGAGGAGTTTGTCAAGAGGAGACCGGTCTATTGATTTTCATGTCCGCCTGCTCTTTCAAAAGACATATCTCGACCTTGAAAAAAAAACACCCAAAGGATCGACATTCTCAACTCCACACCAGGCTGGCTATATCTGCACCTTGATGGTTCCAAACCTCGACGCGGAGTAGCTTCCCTTCTTCGAGAGCTTCTTGCCACATGGTGCAGTAACCTCTGTCACCTAGTCGGCATGCTCGCGCCTCTCCAACCACCAAGGGCGTATTGGACGTCTGTCGGCACAGCACATGCGTTGGTTCGTGCTGCTCGAGGAGGCCGGTCGCGCCAGTACTATCTCATACAAATTCGAGGATAGCTGAGCGGAAAGAGGATCGCAGTTAGCAGTTTAGAGTGCGACTCATAATTAGAATCCTCATCTGCCTATTCGCTTTTTGCACACAGCCGCGACAACGCTGATATCGTCGAGTTTGCCGCCCTCTATCGAGAGACCTTCTTCGATTGCACGTTCCATGTATGGGCTCTCTGCGAATGGATCTTGTGCAATGGTGCGAGCGGCCTTGACAAGCTCTTGGGCAACGAACTGCATGCCTCCTGCATATGTGCCCTGGTCGTCTGAGCGCATCACCTGAGGAACACTGCCCGATCGCCATTTCTTCATACTCTGTAACACGTTGTCGACGACTTCGTGTTCCCAAAGATTGTCCACGACACCATCAGACATGGCAAGAATGATGTCGTCCTCTGCAATTGTGATCTTGTCCATGACGGCATTTTTCTCGGGCACATCGGGGCTGTTGCTTCCAAGCTGGCGCGGACAGTCGAACCAGTGCCATTGCTCGGTGGTCTTGTAAATGACATCTCCTTGTTCTGGCCGTATAACCAGTATTTGAGAATCCCCGAGTTGGGTCACGTAGAGGATAGGATGGGCTGGATTGTTGGTATCGGTGTGCAGGAGGGCACCGCAAGCAGTCGTGGTACCAAACCATTCGTTGGGTTTACTGGTTGCGTCTATGGTGTGTTGATAGGCTTTGGAAAGGTACTTGACAGGATCCGGCTCCGAGTCGTCTCCGTATGCATCTTTCTCGGCCTCCAGGGCCCAGAAATGGAGTATGAGGCGTGACCACAACCTAGCAGAGGGCGTTAGCGATATGGAAGGATGGATACAAGAATATGATTGAATCTTACGCAGCGTGTCCTCTCTCACGACTAGCCCATGCTCCTACGCCATCGTTTGCGCCAATGAAGTTGTCGCTAACCAGGACAGCATCATCACCATTGGTGATACCACGAATCATGTCGCCATTCACGGACGGACGGCGGTCGCGACTTCGGTCATGGGTACTCAGTGGATCCGAAAAGGAACCCGAGGGAGGAGATAAGAAGGGCGGTGGGAAGGGTCGGGACGGTCGTTTGGCAAAGAGGCCATAGCCGGCCTCGAAATAGTATGCGGATCTGGAAACAACAATCGAGGCTTCATCTGGCACAGGCGTGGTGGTGCCGCCCCTGGGCTCTTCGTTCTTCTGCGGGCTACGCGACGACACGAATCGGTATAGAGGATGCGATGGGATGGGCGAATGTATTTGTAGCCTTTTGGTCAGCACGCGGACTCGGCTGGCGTACATGCTGCTGCCGAGACTCAAGCCCAAGCAATGTCGAGCCCGGCCAACTCGTCGCTGGTCATGTCAGTGTGCATCTGTTGACGACCAACTGGACCCTCGCATGATGCTGACGGGGAAAGGCGGCCGCCTACATCGGCTCTGGAAAGTCCGTCGTCTGCAACTTCCTATCTTGGAAACCACATCACAGCCAGGCCTGAATAAACACATACTGATGCAATGGCATCTATTTGATTGTCTATGTTGAGAAGAGTGAACATGGGTAGTGATCAGGCCTTGCTTGGCCAATCCGAAACAGAACGCCTTTTGAAAGTGTATGCAAATCCGCCATAACCAACCAGAAACCTCAAATGCTGTGAATAATACAATTAAGCCTTCTTCTCCTCGCCCTTTGTCTCGGATGCCTGTTGAGATCCCATTGACGACAGAGGAATTCCTGCTTGAGTCTGTACTTCAGATTCGTGCTCGCGTCTGAGCGCATCCTCTTGTCGGCCTTCGTCCTCCTTCTCATCGATGTTGTCCATATCGCTGACGCGAGCCGATTTGCCGCCTTCGCTTTGCTTCTCGCTTTGTTCATTCTCGTCCTCGATCAGCTCCTGCTGTTCACGCAGAACCTCCAGACGTTGCTTGTTGGTTGCAGCTCCCTCTGCAGTGTGCACCTCCAGCTCGATCTCGTGGAAGAGCTCCTCGGGAATACTGGACAAGACAGCCTGCAGAGCGTCGATCTGCGAGTCGAACTCTACATCCTTACCCTGAGTGTACATGAAAGCGTTGGAAAGAACGAGGAGAGTGCTTGGAACTCCGTATTTGAGACGCAACTCGAGCCACAGGTTCAGGTCATCGCGGAGTCTAGCGGGAGAGACACCATGAGTGCGCAGACCACGCGAGGCACATGCAGTCTGGAGCTCGGGCACTGAGAGAGACTCGACACCCTCGAAAGAGATGGCCCTGTCGTCGCGCTTGATCTGACGCATACGATGTCTGACTTGGTAACGGAGCATGGTGTCGGTGCCGAAAGTGGACAGAGACATGTAGCGGCAGATACCAACAAGTTGAGGGCGGGACAGGTTGTCAAGGGTCAAGTCATCCTTGAAGATTTTGCAAACACGAATGACATCGGCCTTTGTTGGCGACTCGCCAGTGGTGCGAATCTGTATCTGGTCAGTCTGAAGCCTGATTTAGAAAAAGGAGTATTGACCCACCTTGCGGAAGAACTCGGTGAACTCTTCTTTTTGAGCGTTGGCAGCGCTGACAGGCAAGCCGGTCTCCTGAAGAGTTTGGCGCAAGAAGCTGCTGACCTCTTTACGAGTACCACGCAGACTGCTGGCTTTGGCTTCTTTTGACTTTGCGCCCTCGTATGTGCTAGGAAGCATGTTGGGGAAAATTTTCAGGGCAATCGGGAGCAACAACTCGGCGAATGGCACAATGACAAAGACGGAGAAGGGAACAAGACGGCCAAGATCCTGAACGGTACGGTGCAGCTAAGTAGAATGTCAGAATGGAAGTAGTGTATCATCTTTGAGGCGACTCACTTGTCTGTGTTCTCTACGGGTGAGCTCGTAACCTGCAGCCATCTTCAAGGCCAGCTTGGAACTGATCTTGACTTCGGCAGCCAACAGCTTGGTACCGTCCCAGTAGTGGTGAACCTCCTTCATAATCTTTTGACGAAGAGTGAGCTTCTTATCTTCCTCCTTCTTCTTCTCCAACTTTTTCTCTTCTGCCTTGTCGGCAGCGGCCTTCTGGTTGGCAAGCTCATTGAGGGCCTGTTCTTCCGAGGCCTTGGTAGGTGCATGCGCAGTAGGCTTGTTGATGGGAATATTGACATCTGGTGTGGAAGACGACGACTGCTTGGACTGGTCTGCGAGGGGCTTCTTGGCCTGGTCGGCATTGAAGCCTGGAGGCGGGTAGTTGCTTTGGTTGTTGGATGTAGATGTCTCGCCAGACACGGAACGGTGCGGAATCAAGATAGCGACAGCAGGTAGTTGCCTAGGGAGGCGCAGAGAACGAGAGAGGGCAGTCCTTGTGCTGTTTCTAAGCAGCAGAGGCGCCATTTGTGAAGCGGTGCGGTTGAACGACATGGCGGGCGGGCGCCTTGGATGAAAGGGAAAAGTTCAGATGGCGATATAGGATGGACAGACAGGTGGTGAACAATTCAGAAAGATGAAATGGGCGAGGAACTGCTGTCACCCGGAATTCTCGGACTTTACAATCTTTGGTTGTCTATGCAGTTCCGCCGCCAGTTGACAACGGCAACATCAGCAGATTCCAAACGTCGAGTCGTCGTATCATACCCACACGTGCATAAGATTATGCCAGGCCGAGCCTCGGAGGTCGGGGCATGCAAGTCGCGGAATCATGACCCGCAGGCCGCAGCTTCCCCCGCATGAACGATGCCGGCGCCGGCTGATTCCAATTGTCCGAACAATTATTAACAATTGTCCCTCGTGCTTGTTGATTCCTACTCCTCGTACGTGTCCCTCTCTTTGCTGCTTTGAAACTCAGGTCCAAGGACGTCACCATCTGGTCACTCTCTCGTTCTCGCCTAACTTCTATCTGGCACTCAAGGTCGTACACGTCGCCTAGCCGTCTTGCCTGGCCATTCACTCTTTACTCTCCCACATTCCCTCACACAACCCGCTCGCTCCAACATGCAACTCCGCAAAGCCGCCCGCATCATCCTGGTCGGTGCCCCCGGCGTGGGCAAGGGTACTCAGTCTGAGCGTATGCTCCAGCGATTCCCTCAACTAGCCTCGATCAGCTCTGGTGATCTCTTGAGAGATAACGTTCGCAGACGCACTCCGCTCGGTACCATTACCCTTCGTCCCGTCATACATCACATGCTGACTCTCAGATTCCAGGCATTCAAGCCGAATCACTCATGAAAGCGGGAGCCCTTGTTCCTGACTCGACCATCTTGCGCTTAATCACAAACGAGTTGACTACGCGAGGTTGGCTTACTCCCTCTACAACACAGAAGCCTCTTATCATGAACTCAGTGGCTGCCTCAATCAGCACTCACGAAGCTTTTGCATCTTCGCAAGACGACTATGTTACTCCCACCTCCTCGCACCCAGGCAACTACAATTTCAGCGATCAGCCAAATGCCTCCTTTATCCTTGACGGCTTCCCGCGCACTGTCGATCAAGCCGTCCAACTGGACAAGTTGGTCCCCATCAACCTCGTCGTGCAGTTGAACACTCCCACCTCGGTAATCCTCGACCGCATCTGCAATCGCTGGATCCACGCCGCCTCAGGTAGAGTGTACAACACTACCTTCAACGCGCCAAAGGTCGAAGGCAAAGACGACATCACCGGAGAACCGCTGGTGCAAAGAGACGACGATAAGCCCGAGACCTGGATGGCTCGCCTGAAGAAGTTTGAAGAAACCAGCCAACCTCTGCTCGATCACTACGACCAGCTTGGTGTTCTCTGGAGAGTCGAAGGCAACAGCAGTGACGAAATCACTCCCAAGCTCTTTGACGAGTTCAACAAGAGATTTGGACTGCCATGAAACAAACACATCCCTGATGAACGGTATTATATCTATGCGCATGCCTAGCAAGCCATGTGTCTGCGGTATGCGGGTCCACCGATCTGGAACATATGTGTTATTGGCTGCATTCATAAGCACGCTAGAACATCTGCGGCGTCCAGACGGTTCCGCATGAAGATCTACGGACACCACGAGTTGCCGGAGCGGAGCCACACTTGGTCGACCGTGAAACGAGCCCGTCATGGTTATCCGTAGTGGCATTTTCCTCTAAGACTGCGCTAGGAAGCAGACAGCCAAGCACTTGTGTTTGGTTTCACATCACGCTCAAACAGCGACGACCGTGGGAAATCAATGCTCTTGCAACGAAGACTTCATGATCATGCGTAACGAAGCAATTGTACAAAAGTAGCAACTTATCTTCAGGAGATCTATGCCGAATGGCAATAGCTAAACTCGCAATCAAGTCCAATCAACCCGCCACGACCTAATGAAGTAGTTCAAAGCAAGCCTATGTTTCCTATTGGCACTCGTGAATTGTACTCGTGGACTGCAAAAGCCTCGAACTATCCCAGGAAGCGCTGGGTATAACAGGCGCTGTAGAAATGCACAATGCTGTCCCGAAATAGAGGAATAGCCAAGGAGAGCCGCTAAGATGCCCAGCTCTCAGTAGGCAGTGGCTGGTTCCTTATTAGCACTGTGCATTTCCATAGCTATACGCGATGTCACATTTGCAAATGGGTAGGTCTCGGGCCTTTTAGAGGACATATAGCCAACCCTGGTCTCCTGCTGTACCCCTGTTTTTCCATCTCCGTGTGCTACAGACTGTTGTTCAAAAGCTATAGAAATGCACGATACTTTCTCGAAGGAACTGTTATCCGAGGAGAGCTATCATCTTATGGCTACTTCTATGGATACAATATGGTTTCATATACAATTGTGCACTTCTATAGTATACTAAAACACCATCTGCTGACCGGTAAAAGGGGCTGTTTGTTGAAGGTGACTACATGTTCTCTATATTTCAGCACATATTTCTCAAGAGCGCCCGGAGGTCTGATATTGTGTTTGCATAAATATACCCCAGACCACTCGGGTGGATGCCGAAGTCGTATCACACCCGTATCAAACACCCTGCGATGCCGGAGTGTGACGCCAGCAAAGAAAGTCCGCTGTCGATACAAGGGCGCTGGGCGCAAGGCGTACCTGTGAGTCAAAAGGGTAAATATACGTACCCTCTATCGAACCCCAAAAGTTCTCAATCTTATAACGAAAATCTACTTTGAGAAACAACTGCTCCAAACCATCCATTAGTAGACGACACAGCAAAGAGCAAAATGTCTCCTCCTAGTGCTATTGATGTCGATGTTCAGGCTGTGGACGACACTACCGCCATCACAGTGCCCAACCCACTCACCCTCGACGATGTAGCCGCCAGACGCGCAGCCACCGGCAAACTGATCGCTGGCGTTGCCGCCGTAGCCAACATCGAGCAATTCAAAGGCGAAAAGCAGCACTTGCACAAACCCAAAGCCAAGCGCTGGGATCGTGAGTACTTTGACTGCAAAAGTGGTATTGATTGAAGAAGCATACACTGACACACCAAGCATAGATCGTCTCAACATCGAGTCCTCGTCCCGCAAAGGCAATTCCCTAAAAGCTGCTGCCAAGTACCTCAAGAAACCCGGCATCATCTCCCTAGGCGGCGGCCTGCCGTCAGCAGAATATTTCCCTTTCGACCAACTCACCATCAAAGTCCCACAACTGGGCCACTTTTCCGAAAAGGAAACCAGAGAGCAAGGCGCAGTGCTCACGGCCGGAAAAGCAGATTTGGCAGAAGAAAAGAGTTTGTTTGATATCACCACTGCCTTCAATTATGGGCAGGGCAGTGGGTCGGCGCAGTTGTTGCGTTATCTGATTGAGCACACGGAGATTGTGCATAACCCTCCTTATGCGGATTGGCAGTGCAACATGACGATTGGAAGCACGTCGGCACTGGACGTCGCATTGAGAATGTTTGCGCAAAGAGGCGATGTGGTGTTGACCGAAGACTACACGTTTGCAACCGCAGTCGAGACGGCAGCACCAATGGGTGTGCGTATGGTAGGCGTTGCCCTCGACGACCAAGGCCTGCTGCCCGCCTCCCTCGACGACATTTTGAGCAACTGGGACGAGAGCGCTCGTGGAGCCAGAAAGCCCTTTTTGCTGTACACGGTTCCCACGGGCCAGAACCCCACCGGCGCAACACAGAGCGAGCAAAGACGCAGAGACGTCTATGCAGTGGCACAGAAACACGACCTCTACATTCTCGAAGACGAACCGTACTATTTCCTGCAGATGCAGCCATACACGGGCCCCGACTCGCCTGGCGTGCCGCCGCCCAAGACCCACGCCGAGTTCCTAAAGTCGCTGGTGCCTTCGTTTTTGTCGTTGGACACCGACGGTCGCGTCATGCGTATGGATTCGTTTTCAAAGGTTGTCGCGCCTGGCGCACGTGTGGGTTGGATCACGGCATCGCAGCAGATTGTCGACAGATTTATCAAGCACGCTGACGTTAGCACGCAAGCTCCTAGTGGTATCAGTCAGTTGGTGCTGTTCAAGCTGCTCGATGAGCACTGGGGCCATGCAGGCTTCTTGGACTGGCTCGTCCACATCAGAATGGAGTACACGCAGCGAAGAGACGTCATGTTGGGTGCCTGTGAAAAGTACTTGCCCAAGGAAGTCATGAGTTGGAAGCCGCCAATGGCCGGCATGTTCGTGAGTAGTTTGCATACAACATGATGATTGACTAGAGCTAACAACATGACAGCATTGGCTTCAGATTGAGTACGAAAAGCACCCCGACCACAAGAACATGTCGGTCGCAGAGCTCGAAGAGAAGATCTTCCAGACAATCGTCGACCACGGGGCGTTGGTCATGAAGGGCTCGTGGTTCTATGCCGACAGCCAGGCCAAGCACGACACCATGTTCTTCAGATCGACATATGCAGCTGCACCATTCGAAAAGATTGACGAGGCCATCAAGCGTCTCGGAGACGCAATCAGAGAGGAGTTCAAGCTATAGAGCCAATAGACACTTTTTTGATTCTGGATATACGTGGAAAGTTTTTTGGCATTTCGGATTGTGAAAATGCATGGCGTTCTAGAATAGGGGGGAATAGACAAAAGATGCAAAGCGGAAACTTTTTGTATAGGCTTCAGTTGATGAAGTTGACGCAGAAGAAATGCAGAATCAGACTACCAAAGACATAATCTGCGAAAGCTCTGTGTTGTATGTCAGACATGTGCCATGTATGAAAGGGGTCGTGTGTGTAGGTGGATATACCTTTCATGTGATATGGAGCCAAAGTCAACCTTGTTCTCGGGGTTGGTCTGGATTCTCAAGCTGGCGGTAAGAACGAACTGGCCGACGGTGGCAGAAAAGCCGGAGAGGAAAGCATTGAAGGGCTAGATGAAACAATTAGTCAAGGATGGAGAATGCGACCATTGGGTGTTTGAGCATACGTAGTTTCCACCGATAACGCAGTAGACGAACTGGAGAAGGCCGACGAGGATGAGGAAGGCCATGAAGAAGTCAATCAGCTTGACGCGCTGGGGAGTGTCCTGAACATAGCGGTCCCACACGGCCAAAGCGATCTCTTGAGCATCTGTCGAGTTGCGGACGGTAGTCTTGGTGAATGTGGGCTTTGCAGAGGCGGCGATGGGCTTGGTGGGTGCGGAAGAAGCGGACGTCTGTCCATGAGCAGGCTTGGCCGTTGAAGGAGGGACGATAGAAGGAGCAGGAGCAGCGGCGTTCTTCTTGGGAGCCATGATCAAGGTGACGAGTCGGGAATTGTGTCGTGAGGGTTGAGTGTGGGAGGAGACTGTTGCGATAGGGCAGCGACTGTAGGGAAGGCCAGCTTGCGGAACCTAGCTGGCCGAGGGAGACGCACGCACGGACTGCCGCGTCACTGACACCCCGAAGCTCCTCCCTCCGCTCCCTCAGTCTTCCTTGCCGACCTCTTACCCGACGATATATACCCACCTCAGACACATTCTCAGACTCCACATAATAACATCGAAGAAAAACTACAAAATGGTAACTAGCCCTTGCCGCGACGATTGATCAATGGCTAGTAGTGCTAACGCCCAACAGAGCCTCGAGTAAGCATATGCTAGAGACTATACATCGAATTCATCTTCCTAACAACCACATCCAGCACTGTTGCATACATTCTCGCTGCCCTGACCGCCGGCGGTGGTACTACCGGCTACGTGAGAACCGGCTCTGTCCCCTCCATTGCCGCCGGTGTTTCCGTCGGCGCCCTCTATGCTCTTGGTGGCTACCGCATCTCCAACCGTCAACCTTACGGTGTCGAGCTGGCTCTGCTGGCCAGTGTAGTTCTCGCTGGAAGCAGTGTCCCTAGAGCCATCAAGTCTGGCAAGCCTCTTCCCATTGGCTTGAGTCTTCTTGCTGCCTACGGTCTCTACAGCTTCGGCTCTGCCTGGTCTTCCAGAATCCGTTAATGTAATTGTAATTCAATCACTCCTTTTCTAGCCTCTTTCTGCTGGAGCATACTATAATTGTGTCTGGTCATAGCTATGCTTCGTCTCGCCTTTTGTGAGTTTAGATATCTGTTGCTTGTATCGATCGATATAGCCTTGCCTCACCACATAACACGGCACACAGTGACCTTGGACAAGCTTCAAGTTCGGCCTACACTGACGATGCGCTCACGGCTGCGACATGCGCAAATAAACTTTTGGGCTAGATGTTGTGAACAAAACTCAGCGGGAGAAAAACGATCAGATATGCGGATCAGTCTGCATACGGTGATAGGAGAAGACGAAGGATGGTGGAGTTCAATACGATTGGCTTGTCATTTTTCGTGGTTAGTCCGTGTGGACAGACTGGCTGAGACCATGAATGGGTAGGGTATATCAACGATAATGTGTCGCCATTAGGGACAAGTAATTGAAAGAGTCAATGGTTTGTTCATTTGATTCTTCTGTCAGATAAAGCAGTATTATTTGGTATCTTTGATCAAGGAATGCGGGGTCGATTTTTTGGCGACGACCTGAGAAGTGGAAAAGAATAGTGCAGAAGAGATGGATCATCGGTCATCCACGTCGGGGTTGAAAAGAGCGATGCGCATACGGTGAAGCTGTAGAGGTGGTCAGAAGAGATGCTTGAGGTTCCTGGCACGCAAACTTACAGCAGGGAGCTTCGGTACGACAACAGCGAGCGTCGCCATGAAGTTGATCATGAAGTAGGTAATGTCGTAATGCGTGTAGTGAGTGCTGACAAGGAAAAGAATAATGGGAACACTGAGCAGGAACTTTTTGGCGGGAGTATATTGGTCGCCGCTATCGATCTGCTCCCACATGTTGAGGTTGTCGTAAGCACCGGCGTTGAATTCAAAGGGTACACCTCGCACCCAGTGGAACATGAGGAAGGAGCCGGCCATGTACGAGATGTTGGTGAGGGTCCATGATGTTTCTTGAGAGATGTTGGGGACGATGTCGAAGATGATTTTGAGCAGCGCGATGAGGACAAAGTGGATGGCCCAGGCACCTATGGAAACGTGTCAGCATGCAGTTCTAGCAGCGCGCAGAGATGACAGTCGCTACGAACCTTTGGCATTGACCCACTCGGAGTTGAGGTTGGGCAGGGCGGCCTGGTCACTGATATGCTCCAGCGACTCAGGGGGCTCGGTGTACATCAGACTGCTAGACCGTCTCCTCCGTGCCGCCTTGGTGTCCATGCTGGAAGCTGCTCTTTCTGAATGTCTCCTCTGATTCGGCGGGCGATTTGTGTCTCCGGCAAAGCTAAGGCCGGAGGAGGGCTGGAGGAGTGTAGAAGACAGCTTGGCGGTGTTTGCTGGTGCTGCTGATGGTGCTGAGGGGCGTGAAATCGTGGCGGTGGAGGGCGCACTGCTGCACCGGGGAAAGGGATACGGATGGAGAAAGAGACAAAGGAAGCGCAGAAGGCGTGGGAGCAGCGACAAGCGTCTACGACAATGGAGCAGACAGGTGGACGGGCGGCCGAAATTGATACTTTGAGATGTGAAGGGGTCCAAATGGAAGCCAGCACCGACAACGCGCTCGAGAACGACAAAAGTTGTGGCGGTGCACGTACGATTATTTCCCCACCTCGTCACCTCTCTAATTTGTCTCGCTCTGCCTGGCTGCGTAACCACCGCGCTATTGACTTCTATCGTCTTGCTTCCCTCACTTCCATAGTCCTCTCTCTCCTTCCTCGCCGCGTGGCTACGTCGCCCGATTGTAAGTGTCTTCCGTCGCCCTCCGCGGCCCCTTGGCAATAGATAGGGCTGTGGCATGTTGCTATTTTGGTTCCGCTACTGCTTTAAACAAACTTCTGGAACCCCTCAAGAAATATAGGGAATATAGGTGAATACAGTAATAGTACAGTGTAGCGAAATGAGCGCCATCATCTACGGCTGACACCAGGACTCCAGCTCTGTGGCTGCCAGTCGTCTCCTGGATTGCCCTTTGGTGCTTGTTTCCACGGGTTCGCCTCCCTGTCTCTAGCTCTGCCCTTGAATCTGCCATCATCCTTGGTTCTGCCCTCAGTTGAAGCATCTACCTCACCCGCATCACCTACTGCACTTCTCACGCCTTCGTTCTCAGTTGGCTCAGTCTGGTTGCCGTGCATATATCCTGCAGGATCCTTCACACCTATAGCTGGTGCGGGTTGTTGCTTTGAGGGTGCATCCAAGAAGGATTCCTGTGCCGCCCAGCGTTCGTCTGCAGCAGCAGCCAGTTGACGCATTTGTGCTTGCCGTGATACCTCATACTGTTGTTCCTGAAGTGTGGGAGCTTCAGGACGAACTTGGCGCAGCCATTGATGCCATTGCGCTATACAAACTCAGGGTCAGAAAAGATATACTTGAGTAATTGCGGTCAAATTGGTGGCGTACGTGATATCTTGACATCAGCATAATGTCCCTGACGGCCGTACTGGACTATTCTTCGCATTCGGCCAGCATTGATAGCGTCTTTGAACTCCCAGAAGGTATTGCCAGAAAGATCAGCGCCTGCAATTATATGTGGTCAGCTATGTCAAGGCGGTGATTTGATAATTTCTTGAACATACCGACGAGCCACTTTTTTCGCCATGGAAGACGCAGACTCTTCCACTTGTACCAAGCTTGTTTGATGGCCCCCGGCTGTGCTGGCATGATGTGTTTTGGATGATCAAGTCGAGTTGCAGAGGCAACGGAGCAGTTCAAAGCAAACGTGAGTAAAGCAGGCACGAGTTTGATGACGTTCTTCGAAACGCGGCCGAGGCGCATGCACAGACGCGCAGCAATGCAATGCAATCCGCCCAAACATTAATCAATCATCGCAGTCCCTCCTTTACCCCTCCATCAACAAACCACCTCCGACTACGACCTCAACATGGCTTCTGTGTCGTCGCTGGACCATGACATGCGCAATCTGCGCCTGTCCAAATACACTCCTCAAGCTGCCAACGAGATTCGCTCCTGGATCGAAGAAACCCTCGGCGAAACACTACCACCTGGCGATCTTTTACAGGATGTACTCAAGGATGGTGTTGTCCTATGCAGACTTGCCAACCTAGCTCTGCCTGCTCCAGGACTTAAGTTCAAAAAATCCGCCATGCCCTTTGTCCAGATGGAAAACATCTCACACTTTCTGCGAGCATGTGAATCCTCTCCGTTGAACATGCCTGCCCACGACCGCTTCCTGACCGTCGACTTGTTCGAGTCCAAGGATCCCGCTCAGGTTCTTCAATGCATCAGCGCTTTCAGTCGCGTTGCTCATGCTGTCAATCCGACTAATTTCCCAAACACCATCGGCCCCCAGAGAAGCGCAACATTAAGTCCTGCCGGTAATGGCCCTACCACCCGCAACGTCAGACCGGTAGCGCCGAGTCCCCTCTCCGCTAAACCCTCGTTCGCCGTTCCTTCTGCCAGATCTATGAGTCCTGCTCTCAGTGGAGGCTCTTCTGACTCACGCGCAACCGACAATGGTCTCAAGTCACCTCGAGGCACAGTTAGTAGCTGGACCAAGGCAGGTGATCGAGGAAACACAGCGCCCGCTTGGAACATTGCTCAGTATGGTTACATGGGTGGTGCCAGCCAAGGCAACCAGGGAGTCATGTTCGGTGGAAGGAGACAAATTACCACTGCTGCACCTCATGTCCCTGGGCAGGGTGAGTCTGACTTCAGCAAGAGACGTCGCGAGAGGGAAGCGGAAGAAGAACGCCTTAGACAGGAGGCCGAGGAAGCCGAATACAAGAGAAAAACCGAACGAGAAGCCGAGGAAGAACGCGACCGAATCGCCGAAGAACAGAAGTGGGAGGAAGAAGCTCGTCGCACAAGGGAGCAAGAGAGACAACGAATCTTGGAGCAAAAACGACAATGGGAGGAACAGGAGAGAAGATGGAAGATCGAGGAAGAAGCTCGTCAAAGGGAGCAGGAAGCAGACACGGCTGATGCCAGCCTGAAAGGGCAATACTTGAACCAGCATCAAGCCGACCAAGGCGCCCGCAGGTCCAGCGCGCACGAAGACACACCCGAAAGGATCAGAGTTCGTGAACTCGAAAAACAGCTTGAAGAGGCCAGGGAGCGTGAGCGTCAGTATCAACAAGAGCGCGAAGAGCGTGTGCACCGCAACAGCATCCACTCACGACCTTCTACGGCGAGATCACAACAGGAGGCAGACCCCGTGCCTAGAGCACCTTCACCAAAGGACAGTGACGTTTCTTGGGCACCGATAGAGGATGAAGTGTTGAATAGGAGCATGCCTGCGCCTGAAATGCCCCGCGGATCATCGAGACCTCTTCCTACACCAGCAACAAGACAGACACCCGTTCTACCTGAGCGTACGGCATCACCAGCAGGACCACGTCCTCTGCCAGATCCTTCAGCATATCGACCTGTCTCACCAGCGACGACACGTACTGATCGTTACCTTGCCGACAATCCTGCACCCGTGTCGCAAAAGCCTGTTGCTCACCAACCACGAGAGATGGGGTACACATCAACGTTCGAAGAGCAGAGCGACAGAGACCGCCGAATTGCATCACAACAAAAGACCAAGGCTGGAGGATGGGCGTCCAAGTCTCTCTTGGAGCGTGAAATGGAACGTGAAAGAGAGAGACAGCGGGAATGGGAATCAAACCAACAAGCGACCAAGGATGTGGCCAAAGACTTGAGCCAAGGAAGCGGCGCAGGACAGAGCTGGGATGTTCATCAATATGGCTACATGGGAGGAGACAGCCAGAACCGAGGCTCGAGCGCAGGCAGCGGGATAGGATTTGGAGGGCGGCGCCAGATCATCGGACCCCGCCCTCCCCCAGGTTCTTGATCAGTAGGAAGAGCAGTGGTGAAGAAGAAGAAGACGAGATGCAGAGTCTTTTGAACAAGTAATAATCATGTGTACATAGGGTTCGAAAAGATATGGCGGTCGTCTGGCATATACCTAGGTAATTGCTGACATGTGAATGGCCCATGCGCTGCTGACCTATGACGTGGGTTGTATCAATTCTTTGAGGCAGGCAGCTGCACGGCGGCGGGCAGGCGCTTGCGCGAAAAGTCTTTCTTTGCACAGTCACGCTCCACTTTGTTTCCTGCTCTTCAAGTCACTAACTCGACTCGAGCATTCGCCTTCTGTAGCATCTAATGGAAGTGAAGCTCCCTTTTCCATTTCTCCATATCCGCCGTGTCTCCACTCCCATACAGTAACCCGCCTTCACTACAGCGACCCCTCTTCTTCACACCGCCACTCGCACCCTTCCTACTACACACACAAGACACACACATCATGCACGATTTGCGCAAGCAAGTGCTCCTCGAGAGCGGCAAGACGCTGTCGAAAAAGGCAAAGGCCAAGCAGGCCATGGGCTCTGCCGCCAGTTCAAAGCAAAACTCGCCCACCGCTTCGAGAGCTGGCTCAAGAGTCGCTAGCCGCCAGGCCTCTGATGATGAGGCTGATTTCAGCGACTCGACAACTCAATTCAGGTATCTATTCATCTGACGTGCTTCATATCACCCAGTCGCTCATTCCTTTCGCAGTGTCAGTTCCTTTGACGAACTCCGACCCGAAGACATCGACGCGCCCGAGGATGCCTGGGTCGCACAATTGAACGAGCGCATGGAGCATCTCATCGAACGCAAGAGAAGCAGTGTCCAAGGCCGCGAGGAAAGTCTCTCGGTTCTGTCCCACCTCCTCATGGCCCATTACGCCCAGCGTCACGTCCGTCCGAAACTCAGCGAACTGGTGCCAGCCCTTGTAAAATGCGCCAAAGGTGGCCAGTCGGACAATGAAACCGCTCTGGCTCTCAAAGCCCTGAGTCTATTGATCATCACCGAACCCTCCGACTCCATCTACGATGCCATGATTCGTCCTCTCAAGGGTATAATCTCTTCTTCCGAGTCATCATCGGTCATGGTCGCCGCTATTCACACCCTCGGCATAGCTACTTTCTACGGCGGAGTTGGTCTGGATGAAACACAAGAAATCATGGATTTCTACCTCGAGATTATCGAGTCTGACGGTCACTCTGTCGAAGCAGGCGACGATGGAAACGTCGTAGCCGCTGCTTTGCAGGAGTGGGGCTTCCTTGCCACACAATTCGAGGGCATGGAGGACACGAGCGAAGAGCCTATGGAGGCCTTTGTCGAGCAACTAGAGTCGAGCGATGCCAGCGTTGTGATTGCTGCTGGTGAAAATATTGCTCTCCTCTTCGAAAAGAGCTGGTCCGAACTGGAAGAAGACGAGGAACCCGAACATCAAGATGACGAAAATGACGAGGAAGACGCAGACCCCACTGCCAAGGGCATGATCAAACGCTATACAGTATGGCGTCAGGAACATCAACTCAAGCATACACTCAGCGCTCTTGCTCAAGCACACGGAAAACGCATATCGAGAAAGGACAAGAAAGAATTGCACTCCAGCTTCGCCGACATCCTCAACACTGTCGAGCACCCAACAAGAGGTCCGCGTTACAGCAATGCCATCGATCAGTATACCAACAAAGCGTATGGCTCGCGAATGGTGGTTCATATTGGCAAGAACTCCATGAGCATCGACAAATGGTGGAAGCTTCATCGTTTGCAGTCGTTACGCCGTGCACTCCAAGGTGGCTTCATCGTCCATTACGAGGACAACCAAGTCGTATTCGATTCTCTGCCCGTCATGCTGGATTAGGCCTTGTCTCTCACCTCTGTCGCATTCTTACGATCACAAAAAACATCACGATTTCGTATCTCAGCATGGGAGTCTTTGGATTTGCAATTGGTGGTTTTACTGAGCATTGTACCTGGTCTTCCTAACATACCATTATTCGAGCCGCTTTTTTTTCAATCCCACTTTTCTTCTTGATATCTGCGCAATCGACTCTTCCGGTCTGTTTGTCCTGCTTCCTCGTTCGCTAAGATATGTCACGCGTATACTGTTGGACCAGAGCTGTGTTTACAAAGTCAGGAAATCAATAACTCTCAGTAGACACGAGTTTGTTCGTCCTTTATATTGTGCATCTTTGCAACCATGGCTGTGATATCAGCCAGCACACGGAGAAGACATGACTAGGGCACAATAAGGGGCAATGCAGAGGCACCACAGCCAAAGCATCAGGGGGTCAAGACATCTCTGCCTCCCCTCTCGCGAAGTAGTAGACTATCAAAATGCACAAAGGCTTCCATGGCGGGATAACGGCCATAGAGAGTTCTCGATAGGTTGACTTTTCTTGATGGACGGTCTTTGTGATCAACGTCGTATTGGATTCACGGATATATTAGGTCGGGGTTTCGTCATTGTTTAAGGGAGAAAGGAGTTGCATGGAGTTGGCTTTCGTTTTGTTCAGGACATGAAGGGATTACTTGATGTCGGATTCGTCGTTTTGAGCGATTGTATAAGTCGGTGCAGTCCACTTTGACTGCACATCAAGTCGGCTTTGTCTTGTTTAGCAGATATTTCGCCTTGGGTAGAGCAGTATACCTCGTTATGGAAGATATTCACTGAAGTATACAAGGAATCTCTGTATCTGAAGAATAGATCTAGATACAATCTACAACTCGAGCAATCCGACGATGGAAAAAAGTTATCGGGTTACCATTTGCAATCATTCCGACATGAATTTGCGGTATGTGTGGCAGAAATCTTTGATTCCGACAAGGTTTTTGATCGTAATAAGTATGACTACTGGACTAGTTGCGCAGTGAGGAACGGGTGTCTATAGGGGATATGAGATCTCGGGTCTCTATAATCGCGCTTCTAGATTTGAAAGTCATTGTGTGTTTTCACAAGTCATGATGTTATGGATATATTACTGTGGGAGAGCAGTGATTCCGACAGTGTTTACTGTACCTGCTGTCACAAGTCCCCTCGAAGATACTTCTCGTACTACCACGTACTGATAAACTTGGGCTGTAAAAATGCACAGTGGCATGGAAAAAGAACCGGTATCCACGCCCAGATTATACCTCTCGCTTCAAATTCCATCATGCCCAACAACATGCACAAACTCGATATCAACGCCCGTACCAAGACCTGGGCCGAATGGGCCAAAACCAGCGTTAAAGATGCCAATGAAATCGCAAACCTTTTTGGCGTTATGGACCTTAAAGTCAAAGGAGGCAGCCAACCCGGCACATTCCAAGCAGTAGAAGATGAGGACGACGAAGATGTCATGGACACTGTCGACCCCGAAGAGAAGGAAGACGAAGATGAACATTGATTCATTTATTCGGGCACCCAACAAGCAAGAGACCGTTTGGGTGAAAAAGCCATGAAATCCGACGACGACCCTATTCAAGATAGCTACGATGACAGCGACATCTCTGAGTTCAATACCCCTGAGCAGAAAAAGTATCGTGCATTTCTACAGCTATACCAAGATACCTTTTACCTACGCGAGAGCGAGCAGCCAAACACCTGTGATTGACCTCGAAAAATTTTGACCTCAGGGGTACCCCTAATAGTCTAGTAAGTACCTGTACTGCTGGACTCTCAATGGAGCACGCAAGACTCAATAAAGAATCGTGACTTTTTATGGTAGGGTCAAGTATATGCTGTTGGGCAGGGAGTCGACATTTTACTTGCTTTGTTTAGCCTGGTGGATGGTTCTCCTGGAGCCCTGGCTAGTATCTCAAGGTTGGAGACTCCTTGATATATGGCTATCAAAATGCAGAGTAGTTTCCTGATAGTTGGAAAGTCCATTGAGACTTTACTTTGAAGCATTCCTGGCAAGGTCTTGGAAAAGAGATGATTGATGGTTCTTGTCGGTTTGACGAGGAGAGTACGATCATTCAGGAATCCGACAGTCGCAAAAAGAGTAGCAATTTTTTTTCTGAGATCGGTTTATCCATTCCGACAACTCGGTTTCTCCATTCCGACAACTATACTCATGAACATTGATGCCGATGTTACGTTCATCTATGCAAGAATTGAATCCGACAATGAAAACGGGCTTCATATACAAAGATATCGAAGCCTCGATGCACCGACCTTGATCATACACTATTCGATAGCATTCAAGATCTAATCCTACATACTCTAGGTGATGTCAACTGCTTCATTTTCTCGAGATTACTTGTCGGATTCCCGGCTAGTTAGTGATGTTGGCTGTGACAAAATCGAAGCCGTTGCCGAAGTTGCCCTTCTGGGTACTGAAGTTGGTCTCTGTACCAAGAGTCTTTACTCTTCCTAGCAGTTTTTCAACCATTCTGTAAGCTGCTGTCGCGTGGTACTGACTTATCATGTGACCACTTAGTTGTACGGTAGCAAGGGTAAGACCACGTTCAGTGTGGTATTTGCCCACGACACCAGAGCCAGCAAGATTTCCTAGGTTGAGCTCGGAATGGTAAGGAACGAAGAAGTCGTTCCAAGTCTCGGGGGCTTGGCTAAACCCTTGAGCGCCACCGTAGGTCATGTTCTGGATGGCCATGAGTGTTCCGTTGTAAGAGATGATGTAATCAAGCATGCCCTGGCCGATAATGACATTGTTGGTATGTTCAATGACTTTGGGCAACACACTCAACGAAGTGTACTCGCTGGTGTCTTTGCGGAGGATACCAGAAGTGCACTCTTCCCATTCCTGAATAGGGGCGTTGATTGCCTTCTGAACTTCTGTACGGTTGAAATAGATTTCAGCACCTTGAGGCAGATAATCGAAACTGCCGGGGAATCCGAGGACATCCCAGAGCAAAGGACATGTTGTAGCGACTTGGTAAATATCGAAGCAAGGGTTCACAAGACTGACAGCACTGAAGATGTCGTTCCAGAGCTCACAGCCAGGCATGCTGTAGTCTGCATTTGGTGGAGAAGGAAGCAGACCCTTGGGTGGGAAAGTAAGAGCCTCGTCCATGAAGGCGGTGTAGCCGCAAGCATCAGAGCGGTTGTGAATATCGTCCATGAACGTCTGGTTCAAGTTGAAAAGCCCACCCCAGTAGTCAACAAATGGAGTGGCTGGGATGTCCTGGAGTACGACATCATATGAGATGGAAGGGTCGTGGATCATGATTCCGTGAACATCATAGAGAGCTGAATCATTCTTCTGAATAAAGTTGTCGGCAATGTCTTGAGTTGAAATTACAGTCAGCAAGAATACGGATAGTGCATCGAGAGTGTACTGACAAGGAACGTAAAAACCAGCATAACTTTCGCCGGTAATGTAGACTTTCTTGTGCTGCAGACCAAAAGTCTCGATAAAGTTCTTCCAGAATCCGGCAAACTGTTCTGCGACCTCCTCTTCACTGGTTGCAGAAGGTGTGCTACCCTTTGAGCTGAAACCAGTACCAGCAGGTTGTTCAATCCAGATAGTGTTGGTAAGGTTGTTCCAGGCATAGTTATTTTTGACCGGGGCCTTACTGCCGTACTGCCACAGAAATGGACCATTCTCTTGAAGCAGGCCTTCCAGACTACTGCATCCCGGACCGCCATTGAGCCAGATCAAGATCTCATCACTCGCATGAGAGTCCTCCGAGGGGAAGAACCAGAAGTAAAGCTCGCTAGCATTCTGCTGTGAAGAAATAGGCATCAAACCAGCATAACTCTCGCCTAGAAGACCATCAGACTTATGAAACTAATCATATCTTGCAAGAAAATAATCTTACCAATATCGAAATTGACATCGGGGATCTTGGTGCCATCGACAGCATACTCTGTGTTTTCATTAGCCACACCACCCAAAACGTGCTGGCTTCCGTCACAGCCGAATCTTTTGAAGCCTGGGTCTAGAATTCAGACCTGGAATGTCGAGTACGTACTTGTTGTGTTCTTGTTCTGAGGAATGATATGGTGCTTCTTCTTGGTGGCAGCTCTCTTGTCCAGACCTACAGCAGGCAGACCGGCAGGCTCACGTCGAATACGCTCGGGCAGCTTCTTGTTGACATGCTGAGGACTGCGGCCGGCAATGGCACTGCTGGCCAGGAGTAGCGTAGAAAATACAGAGACCTTCATCGCTGTGTCGAGAAGTCTTGGAAGAGGTGTTGTCCAGGCTCGGAGGCCGAGGACCTTGCTTTATACTTGCGGACAGCGCCCATGGATACGAGTTTGCTGCGCCGAATAGCCTGGGATCGACAGCTGCATGCAAACAATTGCTCGATAAAATGTGATGATCGCATTGTACAGGCTAGCGAACAGATCACTTTACGTTCCTTGCATGATAGGAGGACACACATCTGCCTTCTACAAAGGGCTTAGTCTGGTTTCTACACAAGTCACCCCACAGAAGAGGAAGCTTGATCGCGATAAGCAAACGGCGGTAACGACACCCATACCTTGACATATTGAACCACCTTTTGTTTGACATACCCTTAGTAAGAAAAACGCAGTCTATCGAACAACAACCCGAGAAGGTCCTCCATCGTCATTACCTCGCTCAAAAAAATCCTCAGGACACTCAACGTCACGTCAGCCACCGTATTCTCCTGGCTTGCCCCTTTCTTCAAGCACGCTCGCTGATCCATGCTACTTCACCATCCTTCAGGTCTGTTGCTCCATCGCGATGCTCAACAGCTTTTCGTAGTTGGGTGTTCCAAGCCCTGTAACTGGATCCCAGCCCTTCACCGATTTCCAGCCTTCTACAGACGACCCTTCGCGGCCACAGCCTTTGCTGCTGCCACTGGCGACGTCTTTGAACGCTTTGTGGCCAACTGAGTAGAGAAATGGATTCATGAAACCCAATGGACTCTTGCTGGCACCAATGAGAGCAGAGTTGACTTGTCCGACGATTCCCGCGAGGACAGGTGTTGAGGCAGAAGTACCTTCGACCGATTTTTCCATCCTGTTGTGGACTATCTGGTAGTTGAAGTACTGTGCAGAGACATCTGGAAAAGCCCTACCGCTGGAGTTGTACAGGCCGGTAAAGCGAGTACCCAAGATATCAAGATATGATCTGACCGTGTCTTCTTGCCACTCAGGGCGAGGGAAGAAGTTGGAAAAGCCGCCCGAACCATCTACGGCAGCCACCTCAGGATTGACGAACATGGTACCCCCAACCGAAGTTACGTATGGACAAGAGGCTGGAAAGACCGGGACGTGTTCCCCTTTCTTGCCCTTTCTGCAGACTTTTTGAGGCTAAGATCTCGGGTTAGCATGATTCAAAATGCCTCGGCTCTTCCCAAACCTATTGCCAGTCTCGAGGTTGAGTCACTTACGCTGTTGTCACCAGAAGCAAATAGGACCGTCACTCCCCTCGCGCCGAGCTCACCATACATCCGGCACACGTTGCGAGCATACGCCGCGGAGAATTTGCGCTCCTCAACCCCATACGAAAGGCTCAGCGTGTGTGGAAGAGAGTCGTCGGGTTTACGCAGCAAGTATCTTGCAAGATCGACGAGAGTTGTCGAAAAGTCGTGTGTGACTAGATCCCAGATGACTGTATCGTTATCCGATAGGGTTTTCGGCAGATTCACTGGATCCCACTGTCCTTCTGTGTAGTAGTAGTTTACAGGCACCGGAAACCCCAATGCTGAAGCATACTGCATGTCCAGCCTGCCTTCAATGCCTCGACTTGAATCACTTTTTCCACCTTGGACCAGGACGCAAGTGAAGTTTTTGTAGATGTAGGGCGCATACTCCTTAGCAAACAAGCTGAGGTCCTCGGAGCCAGGATATTGATGTTGAAACCCGGCGACAGCGATGAATCCATGAGTTGGAGCGTCTTTCGATGGGTTCGGCAATGGGGCATTATAGAGCTTCCTGAGACAGTCAGGTGTCATGGTGTGGTTGCAGTTGGCCGGAATGACCCTTGCTGAAAGAGCTGAACGGTGAAGTTTTGAAGACATGATTGGAAATTGTGTAGTGGGTTGAACCATGTCAACATACTTGGCCACTTCTTTGGGTATCTCGTAACGCAGAGTTCTGAGCAAACCCCTGTGTTTGGAATCACGACCATAAATGTCGAAGGAGGTTTTGAGCATCCGTTCGGCTGTTCGAACGTCAGTTGTGAGCTTGATCCATTGTCCATCTTCAACGATATCAGACTCCGTGACTCCAGAATCTTTCAACCACTGCAAGACGGTGTTGGTACCGATAGCTGCAGGCCTCACCAAGGCATCGAGCTCGGATTTGTCAAGATGTTCTCCATAGTCGGCATGGCCTGGTGTCGAAATGTTCGTGAGTATCTCTTCAAAGAGTCTTTCGTCCGGTAAGGCCATTGAGACGGTCAGGTTGAGACGGGTTGAAGGGGAAGGTGATCCAAGATCGTGCCAGCCATGAGGTGCGTGGTCCAGCTTTTCTACCAAGAGGCCGCTCACGCAGGCGAAGAGGGCAAAAGGAGTCCAGAGATGCATGATGATGATCGAACGAGAAAGTCCGATGTGATGAGAAATGGTTTGCGGATGGATGATTCGATGACGGTTAAGCAAAGATGAGAAACTGGATGATGGATGAAATATGCAGCAGAGCAATCGTTGATGTCAATAAGCTAATCGATGCGTAGCTGTACGGATGGAATGGAGGTGATGGAGGGAGAGGAGGAAGCTTCGTACTGGAAGGCGTCAACAATTCCAATGACATGTTCTCGAGGCAGGAACGATGAACCCACGTTACCCTCTCGGACCTTGGGACAGTGATGACACACATTTACTCACCCCTCTGACACCGATACAAAAACGGCTATCCTCCAACTAATACTTGGTCAGCACACCTAGTAAAGGCTGCAGCCATGTCCTTCTGCACATCACTCCGCCGGCGCTCGTCCTTCGCGTCAATCGTTCCTCTGCTCACTGCGCCCACTGGCCTTGCAGTCAAAGGTAAATTAGGACTCCCGAAGACCCAAGCCACCGTCTCTGACCGTCAAACGCACAGAGTCATTACTGGAATCGCACGACATCGCAGTCCCCATACCCGACTTTCCCAAGCCCATCCCTAACACCAAGTCGAATCGAGTATTACGACTGCTCCTGATCTCGCCAAACAACATGTCAGAAGACAAACTGCCAACCACCATCGCACGCATCCAACACTTCATGGCCCTCACCGGCGGCCTCGACGTCGCCATCATCCTGTCACTCTCTGCGTCTAAACCGTTCTCGTCAGCAAAAGACCTCATGAACGACTCGCAGGTCGATAATATGGATGGAGTGAACAGCTACTCGCGCCTCCAAGCAGAACTAATGACTAGGCCAGAGCTTACATGGGTACCAATCCTACCCCTAGCAAAATTGGATGGTATTGTCGAGCTCGTAAAGACACACGTGCAAGCCATCAGTCGACCTAAACCCAAGCCGTCGTCTGCAGTCCGTCCCTTGGATATGTTGGCACATTGTTCTCCTGATCGTCCATTACCTCCTCTTGCTGTCAACTTGGCCTCTGATGTCTTTTCTTCTCTGAAGCATGTGTGTCAGGATGCACTTGCTCATCAGAGAAACTCGTCTAATCAAGACTCGGGCGAGATTGCTTCTTCAGACGACTCCCTGCAGAGTCACGAAAGTCCGTTTAGCGTGCTGGCAGAGCAGTTAAACAAAGATATCGTGGAAAGCATGATTGAGTTCTGGACGGGGGACTGGGCTCTCGATTGAAAGCAGTGCAAATGTCCGCTTATGACGGGAGGACTTTAAAGTAATGCTTGTATGCTTTGATGCTTTCTCATCTATGGTCAATAGCTTTCGTTATACATGTCTCGCTTTTGTGTGCCATAATCACCTCAGCTGATCCTTCATCTCGTTCGTGACGGCCTTGATTCTGTTTTCCTTGCCCAAAGCACTCTTCTCAATGCCCTGCAGAAGACTTCCCATATCCTTTGCTTGGGCAACTTCCTTTCTGAACTCGCTGCCCAACGACATCAGTGTGCCGACGGCGACAAGTGCTCTGTATACGGCTTCACTGTCACCATCAGGCTTGATAATGTTCAGTGCTGCATTGACGACGGCTGCTGCACGCTGCTCTCTAGTCTTCGACTCGGACGAAGGAGCATTAGATGTCAGCAACACCGCATAGTTGATGTACAACGTCGCAATTGCCGTAGCCAGGTTCTTGTTGGAAGTAGTCGAGAAAGGCTGGGTAGATGAGATGACATCCTCAAAGCAACCATCAGCAACTAGTCTGCCTTCTTCGGTCATGAAGATGTTGGCAAGAACACGGACAGCCAGCATGGTGTTGTTGGGCTTGTCAGTGTTTGCGTCAAAGACACCGCTCTTGGCGAGGGTCTCGACAATAGTGCCCTCTCCGCCACTTGTGTGCATTGCGAAACTTGGTGCCACAGCGGACAATCGAAGAAGATCGATGCCAGGCAAGCGATTGGCAGATGGCCATTGAGTAGCGATTTTGAGCACTGCGCTGAGTTGATCTGCTTGGGGTTTGGGATCCTTGGGGCTAGTCTGAAGTTGCTTAACCAGGTTGTCCAAGGCTTGCAATTCATCCGGTGATAGGGCAAGGTCGGCTGACATGATATCGTTGAGTTCGCCAACCTTCTTGCGAATCGCAGACAAGTTAGCTGTAGTGATTGATAGGTATTGAGTCTGCGGCAAGGATCGTGGGCGCGTATCTCCCGATGGCTCGGGAGCACCGGCCTCACCTGGACGATAGCGGTTCTCGCTGCCCCAGGGGTCGGCTCCAGGTGTCTGAGTCTGTTGTTGTGAAGACGAGCCTAGTGTTGCGCCTTGAGTGTTTGTGGTGATGAAATTGGCGACTTGATCAAGATACGTCATGGGTAGCTCATTGTTGGCAATGAACTTGCTTGCGACGTCGTATGGGTTCTGACCGATGTTGTATGGTAGCTTCAAAGGAGGTGCGCCATCCGTAATGTCTACGTCAAAGACAAAGTCGTAGTCTTTGCCCTCATGCGTCACCTTGCGACCGCTACTTGCAGCAGCGTCGACCACAGTTCCGACCTTTATAAATCTGTCAGCACATTTTCCTCACGAACTGGAGGGGGGAATCACGTTAATCCATTGCTGAGCCGCAGATGACCAAGTATGAGCTGTCACACTGCCATCTTCTTCCCTGATCATCTGGACTTGGCCTTCTTTCGTGCCAGACTTTTGCTGCAAGAACTCTTTGATGTAGTCAGTAACTGTTCCGAGATTAAGAAATTGATGAAGACGCACCTGGACCAGGAAGTTTTTCTTTGTTAATCTGCTGACCCTCGCTAGCCGTCTGCTGAGGTATCGAAGATGAGCTGACACTTTCGTCGAATGCGCGCAAAGACTCAGCATCTGCGTGGCGGCTCGGGTCTCTGCTGAAGATTCGAATGATCTTATCACTAGCACCAGTAACGATATCGTTGGTCTCAGGACACACGGACACAGCCCAAACCGAGATTGCAGGATGCGTAATGGTCTGAATACATTCGGTGCCCTTCCATACTCTCACAGTTCTGTCTTCGCCAGAACTGACCATATCACCATTGGAGAGGACGGCGAGAGCGTAGATGAAGGATGTGTGGCCATGAAGTTGCGCAACTTCAACACCATCAAGAGTCCAGAGCCTGATAGTTTGGTCATTTCCTGCAGAGGCGAAGGCCGCACCAGAAGAATGGCCATCAGGTAACTTGCAAAGGGCACGGACAACATCAGGCAGGCCAGGAATTGTCTGTAGGAGCTTGCCGCCGTGAGAAAAGATGCGGATAGTCTTGTCGGCGCAGCCTGTAATGATGGTACTGTCGTCGTAGATCATGACGGCCCAGACAGCAGCTTCGTGCCCCTTCAGCTCAGCAGTACATTCGCCCTTGGAGATGCTCCAGACTCTTGCTTGTGTGTCCCATCCACCACTGACCAGAGTATCTCCATCGGCGGAGGCGTCGAGAGAGCAGACGTTGTTGGCGTGACCAATAAGCAGGCGTTCGGCATCTGAGTCTGGGCTTTGGAAGGGAGGGCGGACATCGATGATAGTGTCCTTGCCAGCGGAGACTAACAGGCCCTCGGAGTGTGCGGGAGAGGGAGCGGCGAAAGTGAGCGAGTTGACAAACGAGGTAGCTTGGACGGCAATCGTGTCATCGTAGGTGGGTGGGGTGGGCGATGTGAGGAGCCACTGTCGGACGGTGCCGTCACGCGAGGCCGAGAAGACACAGCGAGCCGAAGGAGACACGACGGCGCGGACCTGAGGGGGTTTGACAGTCAGCGCTTGGGATCTCTAGTTTTGCTGTGCCACTCACTTACGTCGTCTTCGTGTCCTCTCAGAGACGCCGACAGCTTGAACATGTCGGCCATGATGGAGGGGGTCACGATTCAGCTTGTGCTCGCCAGGGTTTTGGTATAGCTGGAGATCCTGAGGAAATAAAGAAGATGTTGGTTTAGAAGTGCGCCGATTGTTGTGGTCGAGTGCCTTCTTTGGAGTTGTTTGTGCATCATTCGACTGTCTTCGTGATCGTCACCGGTGCTTTCCCGACGTCATCCAGAACTGTCAACCCAAACGCACATCTCCATCGGCCTTCTCTTGTCACCGACCTACCTGTTTCACCTTGCAAAATCGCAGCTCTGTGCATAATCGAAAGCCATGCAGTACCAAGATTGCATTGGACTGGTCTTCACACATATCCAAACACAAGCGCGTCCATCTTCTCGCTGATCGTCGAGTTTGACCTGCTGCCACACAGTTTCCTGATCGAGTGGTCTTCTAGATTCCCCTTCCAGCCACGCTAACCCTTGAACACTACTTGTATTCGCAGTCACTTCTGGCACTCTGGCGATCTGGAATTGGCGGTGAGATGTATCGGCCTTCCATCTTCGCCGTCCGCCGAGCTGGCAAATATGCTACACAACAGGAAGACATTACTCAAGACACAACACACCAACACCTGTGGCTCATCAAATTGGAACCCTGATGGTCATATGCCTATGTTGTGGGAAATCACAAACTATACCGTCCCCCTGAAAACTTCGTTGCAAGTCGCCTCGTGCCTTTCGGAGATTGTGAGGAGAGAATTTTCGGACTTCATATTTTGCAGCGTCGAGAACGCTTCTGGTGTGTTTTGTCAAAACGCCTTCATTTCTATCAGAGCTTGTGCATGCCGATCTACAAGGCGTAATCTGTTCTCCTATCTTGCAAGCCTCCGGAAGTAATTTGCAACAGGTGGCCTTGAGAGCCTGCAAGAGCTCGACTCATGGCAGACATGAGTCGCAACGTGTTGAGGCTGTAAATTCAGGAGACTGGATGGGCTGAGAGAAGACCGAAGTTACACGAGCTGCTCTTGCAGAGCATGCCCCTCGCATGTTGGTGTAATGACCGGTGCATCGTCAATTGGTTCGCAAGGTCTGATGCAGAACCAAGTCATACGACATACTGACAACCATTGCACCTACTGCAGGAAGATCTCGTATAGCAAGTACACTGGTAAGAGGTAGATTGTTGCGCTGGAGACCTCTTCAGTTCATGATGTTTGTAGGTAGGTGCATGAACCGGAAGCTTCTCCGCATACCTCTCGACCTATAACGGCAAACGGTAAGACCTATCCTGTACGCTTTCCTAGCACACCTGAGAAACTCAACCGTCGACTAGCTGATTCTGGCGCAGGGCTGAAATACACGATCTAGAGGATCGGATACGTGAGTCTGTGCAACAAATGCATCTTGAGGCTGAGATGCGCTGCCCTAGACATCCCATACCCAGGTTCATTGTCAATGCATCAATAACATGGTCATGTTTCAGACTTCGCAACCAGAATCTCTTCCAGTGGCTGACAGACCAAGCCTCCAGTCTTAAGGTCGGGACACGGATGGTTCGAACCATGACTACGGCGCCATGCCTCGAGGCTCGAGTCGTCCGTGTGCAGAAGCCCTGCCGCTGCTGGCACGCGACTTGTCGAGACCCTGCAGCCGGTCTTTGGGCCCTTCGACCACACTTGCATGGTCCCAAAGATCGTCCTCTCCGCATGGCAACGGTTCCAACTCTCTTGCTCTTTTGAGTTTTTGCAGCCGTCGACAGGGAATATTACGGTCCGGTGGGAGAGAGGTCGAAACGGTTTTGTATTCTTGTACAGGCAGCTGGGCCAGTTCCAGCTGAGGTCATCGTCGATGTTGTCAAGTATTTTCGCCTAATCCTACGGAGTCACCAGAGCTTGTGCTAGACGTGCGATGCGGAATGGGCGCAAGCCAGAGCTTAGTTGCTTTTACTTCAGCCTATCAAGCAGAGGGTGGATTTTTCCAGAGCGGTGCCCATGCACGAAAGACAAAAAACACAGAGTCGGTCGACGCACATGCGAGATGCCGAAGCATGAAAGGACACGCCGAAAGTCACTTCCGCGTGTGAAGGTGGCCCCTGAACCTGGAGGTGGTGATCTAGATTTTGGGCAGTGTTGATCGCCAACAGTATTAAATCGAGCAAACACCCCTCGACCAGCTCGATGGCTAGTTCAGTTCTCAATCAAGTATTCTCCTTCTTCAGACTTTCATCCCAAGCCGCAAACGTCGTATCTGGTGGGCATCTCTACTGCCACGCGCCGCTGCCACAAGCACTAGTTAGCGCCCTGAACTTTGGTCACTGTGGGGAACGCCGGCCGAGTGATTACCATTGGCGTTCGCGATCGCAGATTGCTGCAATCACACACACAAAAACACTTTTGACGTAGGTCGGCAATGAGCACTCCCATCATCACCGACACCACGGCGACTCGGCGGAGCACCTCGGTACGCGTCAGTGCCCAGGGCGACCGATCGTTTTGGCAGGGTCACGCGTTGAAATAACAAGTACTGGCTGCTCTTGGTCTGGGCTTACTTATGTCACAGCTCCCCTCGACCACCATCGCTTCACTATTTATCCAACCAACACCTCTGCTCACCATTCCCGTGCCATTTTCTGCAATCAAAAAATCTCGCTCTACTCGTTCTCGACACGAAGGATCTTCATTCCCCTGAAAAAAATTCTCCATTGTCAAATAACCTTAAGGGCCTCGCTGCACCATCGGCTCTCCACCTCACACCCCGAAGAGCATCCTGTCCGTCATGGAATCCCCAAGGAAGGAATTGATGTCTGCTCTTTCCACGTGAGTTCCTCTTGCGGATGTTCCTGTCGCCGTCTACTCGGTTGCTGATCAAGACTAGGCTCCACTTGGGTGGTAAATACTCTGATCTCACCATCAAGTGCAACTCTCGAGAATACGCCGTCCATCGCGCCATTCTTTGTTCGCGGTCTGGATTCTTCGATGGAGCCTGTAGCAACCAGTTTCGCGAGGCTCAGACCGGTCTGATTGACCTGAGCGAGGAAGATGAAGAAGCGGTCGAGCACATGATCCACTGTAAGTCCCTGAATATTCGGATGCGCCGGTCTGGTCCGCATTGCAGCTGGTCATTTTCCTCGACGCCACTTTATGCATGCTGTAGCCTGCTGCCGTGTTAGTTCTCCTTTTTTCTGACACAGGCTGACGGGTGTTTAGACTTCTACCACCTGGACTATCTTGTTTCCGAGGACCAGGAAGAGCCAGCTTCTCCTGTCTTCCGTCACCGTGCGCAGGAGGCCCTCCGCCAGCGACCCCAAAAGCTTGACCTGTCTCACATCGTAGACCCCCTTTTCGCTCAAGCCGCTGCTTGCGCCCCACCCACGCCGCTCACGCCGTCGACGGAAGGTGTCGATCCTCTTTCACGCTCAAGGCATGACTCGAGCGTTGACCACTCTCCACGTGCAACGAGCCCGAAAGGCAAGAGCGGAGCTCGCGGCGCTGTGCCCGGCAGCGCTTCCAACTCTGGATCTGAGTGTGAATCTGACGAGGATGAGGATTGCGAGTACGAGACCGATGAATCGAACCTCCTCACTCACACTCGTGTTTACGCATTGGCGGAGAAGTACGACATCCCTGCTCTGAAGGCTCTCGCAAAAAGCAAATTCGAGATGGCCATGGCTTGCTACTACGACTCGCCAGAGTTTGCCGATGCCATCGAGGAAGTTTACTGCTCGACCATCGACAGTGATCGCGGTCTTCGCGACGTTGTTATCCAGGCTTTCAGGAACCACCCTCAGCTTGCCAGCACCCAGGATGTTTTCGGCGTTATCAAGCGCACTCCGACCTTGGCCTTTGAGCTTTGGAAGACTGAGAGAGGAATCCCGGTTTGAAGCAGCATGACTCGGCAGGTGAGGTCGATCAGAGGTTACACAAACCCGACGAATCATCTTGCCAGCGAGACAAATATTTCATGCTGCAAAGCGTTACGTCAAATAATGACGAGACGTCAGGCCACCGAGTGCGACAGAGTCACGACACGTCGACCATGTCGAAAGCTTTCTTCCGTATTGCATCCATAGATTCGTGGCATTGCATTCACAGGATTGCGGCATCGCATGCGTGGGACCGCGATACTTCATTGCGGCGCAGCAGTTACGCATTCAGTGGTGCGCGAAGAGCGGTTCGAGGAAGGAGAGGCATGAGGCCTTGGCTAGGAAATGGATTTCTGGGCATGTGATGGCAACGGCGCTTGAAGATACATTATACCCATGGGAAGAAGTTTGTTTTGGATTAAGGGTGGCCACGACCCATGAGCGGTTTTTTTCGTGGGCTTTCGAAACGTCTGCATTGCTTTTAGGCATGATACGAGGAGTACAATATCCAATTGGACCTTGGTGTCCATCTGCAGCTCAGATCCTTCCTCGCGAGTCGCCAGTGAAAAGTAAAGTGCATGGAGAAACAGCAGGGATACAAGGTACGGACAACGGCGAGTATGCATGCAACGGGATTTGTTTCTTCTACATGTCGACCAATCCACTGCTCTGAAAATGGTACGGTGACAAGCAGTGGAACTATGTGCAAGGGACGACACATCCAACGCTGACTGCTCCTCAAGCGCATAGTTCGACACGTCGCACCACCTGCCAACCATCTTTCACAAGCCCACCTGAAGAACTCAATCAGTCTCTTACATCTCGCAACCCTCAAGCCATTCTTGGGCAAAGATGCGGGGTTAGTTCCTAGGTTTTGAATGGAGGGGCACGACAGACCACGTGTGTCAGCATCCCTGTCGCGCATCCTCGTTTCTACGCTGAACTTTCAGAGTCTGGGCAAAGTGACTCTTTGCTTTCTGTAGGAGGTGCGGAATCATGCGCTATTAGCAGTGTCTCGCCAAATCAAGACGAACTGCAAGAAAGCCATCATGATTTTGTCACACCAGGCATGCTGTTTCTGCTTCGCTGACGATCTTGCAAGAAAACTCGTCAGCCTTGAGGAAGCAGAAACAAAAAAAAAAAAGTTCCTTGTAGCCTCTGTCGCTTTTCTTCCGAGGAGATGGTACTGTTACTGGTCATGCATGAGTGGGCTTGCGCCGCCCGTGTCTTCTGTTTTTTCTTTCTGGCATCCTTCACGTGTCTTCGGCTTTCACAGGCCGAACAGAGCGAGGAATGCGCAGGCGAGAAGGAAGGAAAAGCCAAAACTGTGTTTTTTTGGCGCAAAGGTAAGGCGGTGGCTCCGAGAAGCAGCTAGAAGGGACACCAGAAGCTCTTTCCGCATTCTACTTGAAAGTCTGTTTGCAAGCCCTGATTATCGCCACCCATTGGCATTGCGAACTCACGGAGCTGAAAAGGAAGGATGAAATCTGAAACGTGGGCTGAGAACATGCATGCATGCATGGCTTGGAAGGATGAACGTTCTCTTTCCAGCAAACTATCGAGGCTTCTGGTCACGGCAATTCGATGCTCCCATCACTCCCGCGCCCCTGAATGCAAGCGCGACAATCAAGAACCCCGTCGCTGCAAAGCCCACGTTGAGCCATTGGGCCGCGTGCAATCCATGCAGGTAGGCATGGTCTCCAACATTTGCTTCCATGTCGACGACACGCGTTCCCTCCTGGCTGCTCTGCACGGCCACTTGAATGGCAGTGCCGATGGCCAACCCGATGGCTCGGCCGATCTGACCCAGCGCGTTGACGAGGCCGCCGCCCAATGCCTGGTCCTCGGGCGGAAGATTATGCGCGACGAGAAGGAGCAGGGAGGGAAACAGGGTGTCTGCGCCAAACACGGCCAAACACATGGCTGGAAAGCCATAAGCCCAGTAGGTTTCTGACGGCGGGATTGGGACGGCCATAAGCCTGTGGGGTTCAAGTCAGCATACGCATACGAGAGGTCAAGCACGTTTGTAGTCTTTGCTGAGCTTACAGGTTTGCCAATCCTACGCAAGCCATCCCCCACATGAGTAAGAAGTGAATCGGGACTCTGCTCAAGAGTTGTGAAGTCACCAGGACCGTGAGGATACCGACGACGCCTGTTGGTATGAAGCGAAGAGTGGTCTGGATCGCGTTCAGCCCGAGATACTCTTGATAGAAATATGTCGAGAAGATGAGATAGTTGTTGAAAGCCGAGAAAAAGACAGCCATCGCTAACATGGCGGCAGAAACCTTGAGACGCTTGAACAGAGTAATCTTCATCAGAGGGCGTCGCTCCGTCCGTTTCTCCAGATACAGTTGCCAGACGACAAAGGTGACAATGAACAGAATCGACAGTACAATCAAAACAGGAATATAAGGCTTTCCCCAACCCACGACATTGCCCTCGGCCAAGGCAAAGAGCAATACCAGAACGCCAACCGTCACCAGAACGGCTCCTATCCAATCCACGGACTTTTTCAGTTCGGCGTCTGGGCGTGATGGCGGTATTGGGATGATAAAGTAGCCGGCTACTGTAACCAGGAATGCCATGATGGAGAGGATCCAGAAGATCCATCGCCAAGAGGCATATTGGGCAACAAGGCCGCCCAAGAGATTGCCCATCACAGAGCCCATGGGAGCACCTGCAGAGTACAGCGAGAAGGCGTAGTTTCGAGCCTTTCCAGGAGGGAATGTAGCAGACAGGATACCGATAGCAGTTGGGATGTTGCCAGCTCCACCAACACCTTGTAATCCCCGGAGCAGGTCAAAGGCAATCTCGTTGGTTGCAAAAGGATTGACCAAGGTGAGTATGGCGACCCAGAGTGATCCTAGGATGAAGATTGGTCTCTTGCCGTAAACGTCGGCTAGCTTACCCCATAGCAACAGGAAGCAGCCAAAGGATAGGGAGTATGCTGAAACGATCCATTGCTGTCTGGCTACCGGAATGTCGAGTGCTTTGCCAATGCTCGGGAGTACGATCACAACGGCTTGGACGGTGAGAGTGCTGCTGTCGTGTTAGCTGTCGAGCACTGCTTCGTCGACGTCCAAGATACTGACTTTAAGAATGCGGCTCCAGTCAGCGTGGCCACCAGGGCAAAAGTGCGAGCCTTCGATAACGGAGGCTGCGATGATTCTGAGGTAGGTGACTCAATTGGTTGTTCACCCAACTCTACCTCAATTTCATGGTTATCTGCCTCCTTCGACTGCTGCTCGGCCGAAAGTGGAGAAGAGGCATGTCTTGTCTGCTTCTCAATCATGACTGACCGAAGAACGATTAAAGATGTGGAAGAAACGAAAAGAATGGACAACACATCCTAAAGCACACACACTTGACCGCAAAAAGCTTTTGCGCGTGTGGGACAACAGGTGCATACAAAGGTGGCAGGGAATGATTGGATTGTCGCGCGTACTCGCGCTGTCGTTCGGATGTGAGCGACGGTAGTTCCAACGTTTGGCGCAGCCTAGAAAGAAATGTTCGGGGTCGCCGACGTGGTTCCCAAGGACTTCGTACGTAAGGTGGCCGTACTTACAATCCCTATTTATTCAAGTAATAGCAGGCCCTACTTCATGGATTTGACGATGTTGTCGAACAGTCTCTTCATGTGCTGTATCATAACCTGGCACGATCTCGCGGTCGAACCCTCTCTCATGATGACTCATGAAGTAATTGCGGGCTGTCGAAATGCACAGTTGCTTTCTGATTCGAGACTTGACCATGGAGATAGCCCAGTATGGCGTCCTCTCTACAATATGGATAACACTTCTAAAGTGATGTGCATCACTGCGGCCTCACTGTGACAGTTCTTGGCAGATGGGAAGAGCCTCCTGTCAAAACGAGGGAGAACCGGCAACTCGGGTGAATCGGACATCGACTACCTATCTCCGTGTCTAGAACTCTAAGATGATGTAACCAAGGAGCTATATAAACAACTGCCGTAGATTTGGATCAAGGCCTCAATTCTCGATCACTTCTACAACTACAATTCTCATCAACACAATGCCGTTCAACTACAACAAAGTCCTTGTCCTCGGCGCCACATCTGGTATCGGTTGGGCTCTTGCGAGCAAGCTGGTCGAGACTGGCACTTCGGTAATCGTTACTGGCCGCAGACAAGAGAAGCTCGACGAGTTCGTTTCTCAGCATGGCAAGGAGAAGGCCGAGGCAGTCCAGTTCGACATCACCCAGCTGGACAAGATTCCCAAGTTCGTAAAGGACATTATGGAGTCTCATCCAGACATCGACAGCATCTTCCTCAACTCTGGTATCCAGAGAGGATTCGACTTCTCCAAGCCCGAGAGCATTGATCTTAGCTCCGTGTCGGAAGAGATGAACACCAACTACATTTCATACATCCACTTGGTCACCGCCTTTACCCCATACCTTCAAAAGCAAAGCAAGCAGACTTCCTTCATCTTTACCACATCTGGTCTAGCTTTGGTAAGTGCTGAAATGATTGCAACCATTCTCCCATGGCCAGGTTCCAATCACTGGACGACTTTGCTAGAATGACGGCACCAGTATCGCAACGTTCGTTGTGATTGGAACATGATCGAGAGAGGGGCAAGAAAAGTCGCACGAGGCAGTATGCTAACCAATGTTTCCAGGTGCCTATGATCAGATGCCCCAACTACTGTGCTTCCAAGGCTGCTCTGCATCATTTCATTCTGGTGCTGCGTGAACAGCTCAAGAACGGACCCGGCAACATCCAGGTTATTGAGATCTTCCCTCCTGCAGTACAAACAGAGCTACACGACGAGAAGCATCAGCCAGACATCAAGAACGGTGCACAGATCGGTATGCCCCTGAAGGACTTCACCGAGGCCACATGGGCCGGACTTGAGGCTGGCAAGGATCAAATCCCGGTTGGCATGTCGGAAGGCTCGTTCAACGGGTGGGAACAAGAGAGGCAGAAGGCGTTCCACGGTATGAATGCTCACATCGCCAAGATGATGGCACAGCATTCGTCGTAGGGACAGCACACACGAACACTAGTATACATAGACGGAAAATAAAGAAGATACGAACACGACGTGACGTTGCAGGAGGCTTGGCCAGGCCGCATTGCCATGTGAAACATAACGCGACGACACGAGTGCACTGCCCAGCCTTGGACTCGATTCCCTCGCAACTGTTTCCTAAGACCTCTCTCTCCCTTCCTGCCACTCTCGATTTGAACACAAGAACTGCTCAACAAATCTCAACCATGGCACCCCTCGAAGAAATGCAGATTGCGCAGCTCAACCGGTCCATCCGGACGATCAAGGCGGTGCGGAGACAGCGCAGTGTGCAAAGCGACCAAGCAACGGCCGACTGACGGCAAAACAGGAACTCGAATACTTGTGCGACGCATCTGTCATTACACCACAGCAGCTGTCGTCGCTGCTGTCACAGATCCCCGCCCAGACCGCTCTGCATGCGCCCTTGTCCGTCGGCGCCGTCCCCGGTGCCGTCCCCGTCAATGATGCCGCCCCCACAGCGCCCATGGCCAACCTGAACGTCAACAGAGACGACGAGAAGAAGCACGGCAACAGCTTCTACCAGCCCTCGCCAGCAGCCACCCCTGCTCCTCCCCCCGCCTATGCTGCTCCTCCGCCATCCATGCCCCCGCTTGCTCAGGCCACCGCTCTGTACGCATACAACGGTACTGATCCCGGCGATCTCGAACTCCACCCCAATGATCACGTCAATGTTACCGAGTACATGAACGCCGAGTGGTGGAAGGGCAAATCCTCGCGTACCGGCCAAGAGGGTATCTTCCCTCGCTCGTACGTCCGTGTCATCGAGAACACTCTGCCGCAAGCTGCTCCTACAAACTACGGCAACATGCCTCTTGAGGTCAGCGGTCAGGGTGATGGCAGTGGCAAGGTACCCAGCAAGGGTGAGGAGATGGGTAAGAAGTTTGGTAAAAAGGTAATGTTCATGCGTGCACGTAGACGTTTTTATATACTAACGACCCTTCACAGCTTGGTAACGCAGCCATCTTCGGTGCCGGTGCCACAATTGGTGGTAACATTGTCAACTCCATCTTCTAGTCGTTCTGACTGCTGCATACGGCTGAGAAGCCTCTGTCTATTTTTCATGTTTGGCGTTGGAGGTTTTGAATTTCTTAGGTCCTGCACTTTTTGCTCCATCAGAATTAATCTGCAATCACACTAACATCTTGTGGCATCCTTGGTTCCGATGCTGAAATTGACTTGCTATCCTTGCGTTTTCTATCAGACCAAGACTAGACTCGGATGATGGTGCGTGCCTAAATGCTTTTGCTATACAGAGTTGAGATATATATCTTTGAAGGGTATCTTGAGAGGTGTGATGAATATGTACAAGGGTGTGAAGCTGACACTGGCCAGTCTCTCACTGAATTTGCTCCGCCAGCGAAGTGTTTTCTGCTTTTTCGCCCTTTTCATGACTTGTTTGTGATGGAGACGGCTCGTCTTTTTGTGTGGCAGAATCCTGGGTCGTCGAACTCGCAGTAGATGCGTCCGTTCTGTGGCCGTCGTCACTGCCTTCTGCGGGACTCGGCAGTGGTTCGTATTTTGATTTCAGTCGTTCGACCTCTGATTTGAGGTCGATGATTTGGCGAGTGTGGTCTTCCAAGGCATCCAATCGGTCTTCTACACCCTCTCTTCGAGTGCTCTCCTTCCTCCTCGTGCGCCATTGGTCCCAGACAAGCAGGCCAACGGCCACAGCGAAGATAAATGACTCGGATAGGAAGTTGGCGCCTAGCTCGATGGCTCTGGATTCGGAAAGCGGGCGGATCCTGGGCTTTGACGGAGCTTCCGCCTTCTTTTCCTTGAGATCTGCTGCAGCTGCGTCGTCTGCTTGTTGTTGAGCTTCTGTCTTGACGGTGGGTGTTTCGGACTGTCTCTTTTTGGCAGCAGCCTCTGCAGCTTCTCGAGCATGCATGCGTTCTTGGGCGGCGGCGTCGTGTAAAATGCCCAATCGCATGCGCATATCTACGCGATGGAGGCCCTGGGCAAAGCCCACGCAGTATCGACGGAAGGAGTCATGTTCTCTGGCGGACTGCTTTATTCGGTTCTGCCAGGAAGTTAGAGTGTGCATGCATTGGGGAAGACGCGATGATTCATACGCCTATAGGTTTGGCAACAGTGCGAATGACCAGAGAGGCAAGCTTGAAGGTCAGGGACATTTCCAGCAGCAAAGATGCAAAGGTAAGAAACAAAAGTCGCACAAGTCAACAAGCGCGGGCAGAGCATGACGCAGGCCTAGGCAGGGTTCAGCGGTCGAGGTCGGCGTCCGGAGCATCGAGGGCGCTTTGACCAACCGTGCCGTTGCTGTGCGGGTTTGCATGGGTAAACAAAATAACATGCCCCGGCAAGCTTCTCTACTCCAAGTCACGACCAGCCATACACCAGCATCCTACTCGCAGCAGATACTAACCATGTCTGTCCACGCGGAGCCTCCGCCGTCTATCGTCTCGGAACCGCATGGCATCAATTATGCTACCGCCAACCAACTGGGCAAGGGCGGTTTCGCCATTTGCTTCAAGGCCGAACGTCTCGAGCGCGACCAGCCCACCGGCCATCTGGTTGCCCTCAAGATTGTCAAGTCCAGGATGGAGCCCGCCAAGCTAGCACAGAAGGTGCGCTCTTTCCGCCATCTCGTCGCATACTGTCTCGACCTGTTCTGACCTGCCTTTTCCAGTTCATCACCGAATTGCAAATCCATTCCAAGTTGTCCCACCCTAACATTGTAGCCTTCCACCGCGCCTTCTCTTTTGGCGAGAGCACCTACGTCGTCCTAGAACTCTGCTCCAGCGGCTCGCTGGCCGACATGCTGAAGCGTCGCAAAAACATCACTATGCCCGAGATCCGTCGCTTCATCATCCAAGTCTCTGGCGCCGTCAAGTACCTGCATGCGCGCAACATTGTTCATCGCGATCTCAAAACCGGAAACCTGTTTCTCGACGAGAAGATGAACATCAAAGTCGGCGACTTTGGCCTCGCCGCCCTGCTCGTTAGCGGAAAGGACATGGACGCCAAGCGACGAACCACCATGTGCGGCACTCCCAACTACCTGGCCCCCGAGATCCTGGAAAAGGGCAAAGGTCATAGCGAAAAGGTTGATCTGTGGGCTATTGGCATCATCGCGTAAGCTCATTCGGCCTCTTTCGCGTCCTGTCGCTGACCTGAACAGATACACTCTTGCTGTCGGAAGGGCCCCATTCCACGCATCATCCAAGGAAGAAATCTATAAGAAACTAAAAGCAGGCGACTATTCATGGCCCGAGTTATCATCAATCACAAACGAAATTTCTGCAGACCTGCGCGATTTGGTCTCGTCACTGCTGGTCACCGAGGAGTTGCGCCCTTGTCCGGATCAGATTGTTTCGCATCCCTTCTTCAAGATCGCCTTTGTTCCTAGGCAGATGAGTCGCGCTCAAGTCACCAAGGTTCCCACATGGCCCAACGTCCAACCGCCGACCCCCGAGGTGCTCCAAAGAGGCTACAGCGAATCCTGGTGGTATGTCTGCAAGGAATCTGGAGTTGGCGAGTACGCTCCAGGCAAGTGCTTTCAACTTAACGCAGGCAAGAAAATTCGCAGCATTGTGAGAGATATCGAGAGAGAGGTTGCCGCAGGTCGACAGCCCGTGATCCCAATCCCATCAGACACAGTTTATACGTCGCCGAATTGCAACAGCATCGATGCATTCCAGCCCAGGAATGCATTGACAGAAATCGCAGAGGAGCGCGAGCCCGATACGAGACAGCTCAAGGAAATTGCTCATAATGAGATTCGACCAGGATCCAAGGACGAGAGCGCCGATGAGAACAAAAAGAAGAAGGATGCCGAATTGATGCCTCCTCCTCCACGCGTCAGACGAGCAGGTCCGATCCGAAGGACGCGCGCAGTTCCAGATGAGAAGGAAGAGAGTGCTCCCGAGTCGACCCGCCAGTCCTCTCGCCTGAACACTCTCAGCCAGACTAACACTTTGAGCCAAACTGCCTTCAGTGGTACAAACTTCCTACCGTCATCTTCGCAACCTCAAAGTGGTGAGATCATCCCAGTCTCCAAGCGAAGTGTAGATGCCAGTCTAGCACGACGTCCTCGAAGAAATGTTACCGATCGTGAGATTCCTGCTCTAGCAGATGCAATTCGCGATGATTTGGAGATTGCGCCATCTAGAACTTTAGCCACCAGAAGCTCGCGGTCAAGGTCGAAACAACCGAGCCAAGAAGTGGTAGAGATATTTGATGAACAGGAAAATCTTGGTAGACCGGTTCTCCCACCACCCCCAGCCATGACTGCAAAACTTCCAGTACCAAGAAGAAAAATTCTTGACACAACTTCGACATTCCCAGGATCCGACCCGACAGCAGTATTGGAGCGTCTCAATGCATTCCGGGATAATCTGGCGTCAGCTCTGGAGAGAAAGCATTTGGCACCCTCTCGAAGAATCCCGCAACAACCCTCAAAACCGCTTCCTTTTGTCAGTCGATGGGTGGACTACAGCAAGAAGCACGGAGTAGGATACGTCCTGGATGACGGCACAGTAGGATGTGTCATCAATGGTTCTGCGGCGACCGGAACACCCGTAACGCATGTGGCAGTCAAGAATGGAGAACGCTGGCTCGCACGTATAGGAAAGCGCTTCGAGCATTTGGAACGTGTTCCATTCAGGATATTCGAAGATCACGGAGCTGCTGGACTCGAAAAGCTTGACCTCGCAAGCAGGGATGAGAAGACGAGAGAAAGACTACGCATGCTGCGCGTACTCTGGGTAAAGTTTGGAAGATACATGAGCCAAACGCTCAATGCAACCGAGACGGCGGATTGTGCGGATGATGAAGCGGAAGAGGACTCAGACTTGCTGTTTGTTCGATTCTACCAAAGATCGGGCAATGTCGGTATCTGGGGATTCTCAGATGGTTGCGTACAGGTATGTGTAATCCGCGATACTGCTGCTACAGGGACAAGATACTCACACACGAACAGCTCCACTTTCCCGATCACACCAAATTTGTCCTCTCGGCGGATGGTCTGCATACTTCTGCAACACTTGTGCCCGTGGAAGGAGTGCACGCGATCAATGAAAAGCATGATCTGCCAACCAAGCTACTCAGAGACCGGCAAACGTTGGTGCACTCAATACACGCACTGCTATATGGATCACAGTCCGGAGGACGCGGGCAGAAGCTATTCGCCGAGATGGTCCAAGCAAACATGGTCGAAGAGAAGATGCGCTTGCTGCTTCAAGTATTAGACCAATGGATCCAAGGAGGTGGTCTTGGTTGTACAGGTGTCGGAGAAGAACGTCTGCAGTGGCAGGGTTCTTGGGTCAACGAGCACGCGCGCAAGATTGACTGGGTGACGGTGGGCAGGCTTGGAGGCGACGAGGTCAGGTCATAACGGTTACGACCTGTTGCATTTTGTCTTTTTCGATTCTTTCATGCCACTTTTGGGTGCAGGATAGCGAGGCGTTTCGTGTGGGTTGGGGAGTTTAGCATGGCACAGTTTTTGTGTTTCGGTTTCTCGGTTGGATACCTATGATCGCTGCCATGAATTTTTGTCTAGCAATGAATGCTTAAGAGGCTCATGACTATTTCCAAGACTTGGATTGCGAATCTTTCGGAATGCCGGTGCCTAAAGATGTCGAGATGTTGTGGTGAGTATGGATGGCTTAGCAACAGGACATTGCGCGTACAACGTGGAGGCGGAAGAGGAGCGGATAATAGGCGCCAGGGATATCTTATTCGAACGTTCATACATCGATCCGTCACCAACCGAACCCTGCATAAGAACATGGACTATCCGCTATCTGCCGGAGCATCACTTCCGTGGATGAGACCGCGGCGGCGCTATGACATCGTGGCTGGTGCTGTGAACGTGGAGCAACTTTGGGCTTCCGGATGCCTCCAATCTTAGCCAGATTACAACCAATTCTTGAAGACCTGTACACCTTCTTGTGTCTGCTCCTCTTATATTCTTCGCTTGGATACTGTGACAGTCCAACACAGCCGAAGCTCTGCGCTACGTCCACCCACAACCCTCGACTGCCCCCGCCATTAGATCGGGCCCACCATGGTGAGCCTCATCCGCCAGTACCGGCACGTCGCGTCAATTGACTGACTCTCCACCCCACAGGCCGTCACCAAACGAGCCGGAAGAAAGAAGGATGCCGCCGCCGCGCAACCCGGAGCCACGGGCGGAAAGCCTCAGGTCAGGAAGGCGGCCTTCGAGTCGACCAAGAAGAAGGAAGTCGGAGTGTCGGATCTCACCCTGATCAGCAAGATTTCCAACGAGGCCATCAACGACAACCTGAAGAAGCGATTCGAGAATGGCGAGATTTATGTATGCGCCTTGTTCGATCGCACGTGTCCGGAGGCGTGGATGCTGACTGTAGTCTTGCGCAGACGTATATTGGCCATGTGCTGGTGTCGGTGAACCCGTTCAGAGACTGTGAGTTGCGCTTTTTGGTACATGAGGCTTCGGTGCGCTGACTTGCTTGCTCTAGTGGGCATTTACACCGACAAGGTGCTTGACAGCTACAAGGGAAAGAATCGTCTAGAGGTCTGTCTCTCAGCCATGGTGTGCGTACAGCGCTGACTCTCAGCAGGTCCCTCCTCACGTCTTCGCCATCGCCGAATCCTCCTACTACAACATGAACGCCTACAAAGAGAACCAATGTATCATTATCTCAGGAGAGTCAGGAGCCGGAAAGACCGAAGCGGCCAAGCGTATCATGCAATACATTGCCAACGTGTCTGGCGGCAGCAACTCGTCCATTCAAGAGGTGAAGGACATGGTCCTGGCCACAAATCCCCTACTCGAGTCTTTCGGAAACGCCAAAACACTGCGCAACAACAACTCTTCGCGATTCGGAAAGTACCTAGAAATCCAGTTCAACGCTCAGGGTGAGCCTGTTGGTGCCAACATCACCAATTACCTGCTGGAAAAGTCAAGAGTTGTGGGACAAATCATGAACGAGAGAAACTTCCATATCTTCTACCAGTTCACAAAGGCATGCTCGGAGAACTACAGACAGACTTTCGGCATTCAGCAGCCTCAGTCTTATGTCTACACTAGCGCATCAAAGTGCTACGACGTACAAGGCATTGACGACCATGCCGAGTTTCAGGACACATTGAACGCTATGAAGGTCATTGGTTTGTCGCAAGCCGAACAAGATGATATCTTCCGTATGCTCGCCGCAATTCTTTGGCTCGGAAACTGTACTTTTGGCGAGGACGACCAAGGTAATGCCGCCATTGCAGACCAGTCTGTGGTTGACTTTGTCGCCTACCTCTTGGAAGTCGACTCAGCTCACGTCAACAAGGCCTTGACCATCAGAGTCATGGAGACTAGCCGTGGTGGGCGAAGAGGATCGGTCTACGATGTGCCACTCAACCCGGCGCAAGCAACCTCTGTCAGAGATGCCTTGGCCAAGGCCATCTACTACAACCTTTTCGACTGGATTGTTCAGAGAGTCAATGTGTCTCTTCGAGCCAAGGGTGCAGTTGCTCAGTCGGTCGGTATTCTGGACATTTACGGATTCGAGATTTTCGAGCGCAACAGTTTCGAGCAGCTCTGTATCAACTACGTCAACGAGAAGCTGCAGCAAATCTTCATCCAGTTGACTCTCAAGGCCGAGCAAGAGGAGTATGAGAGGGAACAGATCACATGGACGCCGATCAAATACTTCGACAACAAGGTTGTGTGTGAGCTGATCGAGGAGAAGAGACCCCCCGGCGTCTTTGCAGCATTGAACGATGCTTGTGCGACGGCACATGCTGATCCTGCAGCTGCAGATGGTACTTTTGTGCAAAGATTGAATGCTTTGTCCTCGAATCCCAACTTCCAGCCAAGACAAGGTCAATTTGTCATCAAGCATTACGCCGGTGATGTGGCCTACGCTGTCGAGGGAATGACGGACAAGAACAAGGATCAGTTGTTGAAGGATATTCTTAACCTCTGCGGACAGAGCTCGAACAACTTTGTCCACACTCTCTTCCCTGAGCAGGTCGACCAGGACAACAAGCGCAGACCACCTACTGCTGGTGATCGAATCAAGGCCTCGGCTAACGATCTTGTCTCTACACTGATGAAAGCATCGCCATCTTACATTCGCACGATCAAGCCAAACGAGAACAAGTCACCCACCGAGTACAATGTCGGAAACGTCATGCATCAAATCAAATACCTTGGTCTTCAGGAGAACGTACGCATTCGTCGTGCTGGTTTTGCGTACAGACAGACTTTCGACAAGTTCGTGGAGCGTTTCTATCTTCTCTCGCCAAAGACGAGTTATGCTGGAGATTACACCTGGACAGGCGACGCCAAGTCTGGTGTCAAGCAAATTCTCAAAGACAGCAGTATCCCTGTCGAAGAGTATCAAATGGGTGTCACAAAGGCCTTTATCAAGACCCCAGAAACGCTGTTCGCGCTTGAGACTATGCGTGACAGATACTGGCACAACATGGCCATTAGAATCCAAAGAGCTTGGCGCAATTATCTCCGCTACAGGATAGAATGTGCAACACGCATCCAGCGCTTCTGGAGACGCAAGACCGGTGGTATGGAGTTCATCCAGCTTCGCGACCAGGGTCATCAAGTACTTGGAGGTCGCAAGGAGCGTAGACGCTATTCTCTGGTCGGTTACAGAAGATTCATGGGAGATTATCTTGGCATCGGAAACAATGGTGGGTCTGGCGAGATGATCAGAAAGTCCATCAATCTGCCCAGCTCTGATCAAGTGCTCTTCTCGTGCCGCTGCGAACTCCTCGTCTCCAAGCTTGGACGTTCTAGCAAGCCAGAGCCGCGATTCCTCATCTTAACCAACAAGAGCGTTTACCTTGTCAAGCAGGCTATTCTCAACAAGCAGCTGCAGATTATGGCCGAGCGTACGATCGCTATTGGCGCTATCAAGTTTGTCAGCGCCTCTACGCTCAAGGATGATTGGTTTGCAATCGGTGCTGGATCTGCTCAGGAGCCCGACCCATTGGTGAACTGCATCTTCAAGACGGAGTTCTTTACCATGTTGAAGCAGGCTTCGCGTGGTACAGTCGACATTCGCATTGCCCAAGAGATCAGCTACAACAAGAAGCCCGGCAAACTCGCAATTGTCAAGGTTGTCAAAGACCAGACTGTCGCTCGTGACGATCTGTACAAGAGTGGCACTGTTCATACTGGACCGGGTGAGCCTCCTAACTCTCTGTCGAAGCCTACGCCCAAGGCCAAGTCGGTCCCTGGCAAACCCATCACCAGCGGTAAGCTGCTCAGACCTGGAGGTCCTGGCGGTCAGCCGTCTAAGCTGGCGGCTCGTCCAGCACCTCAATCGCGACCTGTACCGCAAGCTCGCCCTCTACCAAGTGGAAATCAAGGTTTGCCAGCAGGTCTACCTAGTGCAAACCAAGGATCACCCGCCGGTCTGCCCAACAGAACCCAAGGAAACCCAACAGGTCTGCCTGGGCTGGTCTCAACCCCCGAGGCTGCTGCCGCCGCCGTCCAAGCCGCCATGGGCATGGGACAAAAACCAGTTCCCGCACCTGTCGCCGCATTCAACGGGAGTGCACACGCGCGTACACCATCAGCAGGTTCCGCACGCGCCCCTCCGCCCCCACCACCGCCCCCCGCCGCAGCACCAAAGGACCCGCAGTTCAGAGCCATGTACGACTTTGCCGGCCAGACGAGCGGCGAGCTCAGCCTCACAAAGGACGAAATCATCCTGGTGACCCAAAAGGAAAACAACGGTACGTGCTGTCCCACATTTCTCTGAATGAGCCCCCCACTAACGAAACTCACAGGATGGTGGCTTGCAAAACGAATGGATGGTTCGGCGTCAGGATGGGCGCCCTCGGCATACCTTGAAGAAGTGGTTGTTAAAGCTGCGCCTCCGCCTCCGCCGCCAGTGCAGCGTTCTATGCCTCCTGCACCGCCAAAGGCGAATGGCGCTGTTGCGGGCAAGAAGATGCCGCCGCCGCCGCCGGCGAAGCGGCCCGCGGGACGTAAACCTGCGCCCCCTGCGCCAGGAGGCAGTGGTAGCGGTACGGACAGCGGTACATCGACACCAACCACGGGAGGATTGGCAGGAGGATTGGCGGAAGCGCTGCGGGCACGGTCAAAGGCGATGAGACAGAATGAGGAGGACTGGTAGATTTTTTTGAGAGAGTGTTTTTTGTCAGACAAAAACGCAATCAAGCAGTTCGAAATATGTAGTTTTTTCGTCAAATTGTTTACACGGAGAAAGATATGCACATTTTTCTATTTATACAAGCACTACCTCAAAGGGGCAGCGAAGGTTTTACTTTCTGGGTGCAGCAGCGGCGGCAGGCTTGCGTGCAGCGGCCTCTGAAGGCAACAGACTACCAATCTTTCTGAGCAGCTTGGTCGAGTCTTTGGCAAGATACGTGCCATTGCGAGAAATGGTGCGGGCAACCTCATTCAACACCTTGTTCTTGTGCAACGCAGCTTTAGGGTCTGGATACGCGCCACGCACAAACTTGTCAAACATGACACTCTGGCTATTCGCGTTCAGCGCCGCAAAGGCAAAGTCTTGCTTCTTGACTGTAGCCAGCACGGCAGCTTTTTCCGCTTCGTCCTTGAAGGAGACGAGGTTGCCCTTGATCATGCGCTTTGCAATGTCAGGCGCATAGCGGAAATCGTCTTGCTGGGCTTCGGCGACAATCTTGATGCGGTCTTCGATTACGCCTGCAAAGTTGCCGGCGGCGATGGTGGCGCCGCCTTGGCCGAGCTTCAGGTATTCGGAGGCTGAGACGGGGGCAGGGGAGAAGGGCACGGCGGTCACTTCTTGCTTGTCGAATTGCTCGAGGATGGTCAGTTCGTTGGCGGTGGATTCGCCCATGGGGTCGGGGCTGAGGTCGTCTGCTGCGCCGTCTTCTTCTGGTGTTTCTTCATCTTGGGATGTTTCGTTGGTGGCTGCGGTTTGCTTTTTGTTGGATCCGCCTCGCTTGGAGCCTCTGGTTATGGCTTCACCACCGGCATTGGGGTCTGGGATGGCGCCTGAGGACGTGTGTTCGGATCGCGAGATGTCGGTGGCAGCGCCGGCGCGGATGGGGCGGCCGGGGCTTTGTGCAAAGGCGCTTTCGCGGGTTGTCGAGTCGTTGGCGCCCATGCGGCCGCGTCCACCCACGGCCTCTGCGTCGACGTCCTTGGAGCGTGTGGTGTGATAGATGCTGTTGTTGCCGCCGGACACGGTGGCGGCGGTGCTGCCGCGGTTCAGCATGCGGACTTCCTCGGAGACCTGGGCGGCGCGCTGTTGCCGTGAGCGGCCGGTGGCAGGTTTGTTGTGCGGTGTGGGAGTGTGTTCAGGGGCCGGGTTTGTCGCTGTAGAGTGAACGAGTCAATTCATTGCTTTGCAGAGGCGGACATGGGTAGCAGAGCGTACGCATGGTGTTGGAGCCTTTTTCCTGGCCTCTTTGGCGGTCGGCCCATCTGAGGTCGCTGAGGTAGCGGGTCGACTGGGCACGCAGACTGACGGGGCATCGTGGCCTTGCCGATGACACGGCCGTCAGCGGTTGCCTTTTGAACATTGTGGTGGTTGTGAGATGGACGAATGTTGAGATCCACGGGCATGAAATTCATGGACATGTTGCTGTCTGCATGCGCCATCCCATTCAAAGTGGTCTGTGCGTCGCTCTGTGGAAGCGGAGTTTAGCTTAGCAAGACCCCCGAAACGTCAACACCACTGCCTTTTGCTCATCTGTCTTTGACTATTTGTTGACATCTGCTGATATTAAGTCCCGGTATCAATCTGTCCAGCTCTGTTCTCAAGACTCGTTCGACTCAATCTCGAAACCATCTTCATTGTTTTCTTGGGCCAAATCAAAACAAACAACCATATCAACACTGCCATCATGCTCCGTAGACAACCCACCAAGATCGCTCTGGTCCAGGACGATATTGCTGCTTACGATGCCAATAAACTGAAAAGGGATCAGGAAAAGAACCTGCAGCAGCGTGCAGACCTCAATGCTTTTGGCAACCCGCACTTCGACCCCTCAAAAGGTCCTCGAAAGGACACAAGGACCAAGGAACAGAGACTCGGTCTGTCCAGGAACTAGCCACGCATCTTCAATCTTCTTCAAACTTGCGAGGAATTCGCTTGGCTGGGTGCACTTCCTTGCTGCTTCCTTGCGTGACGGATCACTCGGCCCAGGAATCTTCATTCCTCTGCGTGCACCGGCGTCGTAAACACACATCTCCTGCTCAACCCACTTACACTGCCATCTGGATCATGTCCAGCTCTGTTCTGTTCTCTTGCTCTCGAGAGACAATTCATCTCTGTCGTTAATGGCAATCATGGCGCGGTTGCGATTATTCCCTCTTTTGGCTTGTGTCACTCTCTTGTTGTGTTCATTCTCTTCGACTTTCGTCTACGCCCAATCAGACAACGAAGCTCCACTCCATACTACAAACCATGTAAAACGCTATGGATCAGGAGCTCCCTACTGGATGTCCGAGATTACCAGGCAAGGCAAAGTCGTGTATGGCACAAACTCATCATATGTCATCTGGAGAAACGTCATGGACTATGGTGCCAAAGGTCAATTTGAACGAGTTGATTGCAATGAACGTTTATCTAACAGACTGCAGGCGATGGCGTCACCGATGACTACTATGCTATACAAAATGCTACATACGATGGCAACAGATGCGCCTACCCTTGCGATTCGCAGACCACTGCTCCAGCCATTGTGTACTTCCCTCCGGGTACATATGCTATTAGCCGTCCCCTCATTATGCTATACTACACTCAATTTATCGGAGACGCAAACAACCTTCCTGTCATTCTAGGTCTTCCGAACTTCTACGGTATCGCTTTGCTCGATTCTGATCCTTATTTGGCTTTTGGATTCAGTTGGTGGGCCAACCAGGTAATCCGACCTCCTGTCTATCTACTGTTCAATCTGACCCCTCGTGCTACAGAACAACATGTGGCGCCAAGTTCGCAATTTCGTGCTGGATATTCGCCAGATTCCCCCTGGTGTGGCTCACTGCTTGCATTGGCAGGTAGCTCAAGGAACATCGTTGCAGAACATTGTTTTTGAGATGACCGAGGGTGGTGATGACAATGAGCAAATGGTCAGTCTGCATAGCTTCAATATGTATTCGTGTTATTCACAATCTGCAGGGAATCTTCATGGACAACGGATCGGCTTTATACCTAGAAGACCTCATCTTCAATGGTGGATCTGTCGGCTTCTTCTCTGGCAACCAGCAATTCACTTGTCGAAATCTGACCTTCAACAATTGTCAAACGGCCATTTACCAGAACTGGAACTGGCTATTTTCCTACAAGGATGTTGTCATCAACAACGCTCGAGTTGGTATAAATATGACGCAAGGTGGAGATGTTCCCACTACCGGCTCCATCACCTTGCAAGATGCGACCATGAACAACGTCCAGATTGGCGTCTCCACGACCTTCTCCACCAACTCGACACCTGCATCCGCTGGCACTTTCATCTTGGACAACGTAAACTTTGTTGACACGCCTATTGCAGTCCAGCACTCTCCTAGCAATAACATCCTCCTCGCAGGAAATCAAAGAGTTGCCTCCTGGGCTCAAGGCAGAGTCTACACCGCGTACGAATCTAGCTACGAAGAGAACAACCTGACTTGCTACGGGCCTGCAGCCAACTACGCTCGTGTGCAACAAACTGTAGACCCTGCACCCAAGTCCCCATCTCTCTTGGCTCCTGATGGGTCATTCTTCACACGTTCGAGACCTCAATATGAAGGTGTTCCGGTTGAAAGCTTCAAATCGATTAAAACTTACGGGTGCGCGGGTGACGGTGTCACTGATGACACTGCATGTGTGCAAAGCTTCCTGGATTCAATCACGCCCGATCAGATTGCCTACATCGACTATGGCGCCTATGTTATCAGAGACACCATCAACTTCCCCATCCCAATCAGGGTTCAGGGCGAGCTTTGGCCTTACTTCATGGTGGATGGTACCGCGCCCAAGTTCAGCGATAAGAACAACCCACAAGCAGCGTTCCGTGTTGGTGAACCTGGTCAGGTCGGTGATATCGAACTTGTGGAGATCATATTCCAGACCTTGGGTGCCGCTCCGGGTGCAATCATGATGGAATGGAACCTCGCACAATCATCTCAAGGTTCTGCTGGTAAGTATCATGTTCTGTTCACCGACCAGCTTTCGCTAACACGATCGGTCGCAGGCATGTGGGATGTCCATTGGCGTATTGGAGGTACTAACGGTACTGAATTGCAATCGACCAACTGTGCCAAGACACCCAATACCCCGACTACACCCAATCCTGAATGTTACGGTGCCTTCCTGCTCCTACATATCACAAGGTCGGCATCTATGTATATGAGCAACAACTGGGGCTGGGTTAGTGATCACGAAATGGATCTGCTTGGTAAGATAGAGTGTCACACTTTCCATTCTGAGATGCGCTGATCGATCTTCTAGATCATAACCAGATCAACATCTACAACGGCCGTGGAGTCTTGGTCGAAAGTCAAGGTCCTGTGTGGATGGTGGGCACCTCGTTCGAGCATAGCATGCTTTACAACTATCAGATCTCTGGTGCGAAGGAGATCTACATTAGCGCTCTTCAAACAGAGACTGCGTAAGTCCAAATCCTGTCTGAATGTCTGCCTATACTAACAGACATGAAGCTACATGCAAAACAACCCCAATGCCATTGCGCCATATCCACCAATGTCCAATTGGAACGATCCAACCTTCTCTGATTGCTTCACTTCCAACTGTCCCAAGACCTGGGGCTGCCGCATTTTCAACAGCACGTACATCTTTGTCTACGGTGCTGGAATGTACTCCTTCTTCAACAATTACGACTCTGGATGCTTGGCGACGACCAATTGCCAGCAGAAGATGGTCAGCGTCGAGCAGAGTCAAGGCATCTATATGTACGCCGTCAATACGGTGGGCTCTCTGAACCTGGTCACAGTTGATCAGGTAGATCTCGTGCCGTCGATTTCGAATGGCAATGGCTTTGCGGATACGGTGGCGATTTTCGAGTATCCCTGATTGGGCATGTACTGGAAGAAGATTTGTTCGATAGTCTGTTCGTTGTGTGTGACTTTCTTTTCTGAAAATCATCTTGCTTGAGTTGTATCTGGCAGAAAATGCATTGTCATTTGTTGATCATATTATTCATACAAGTACTTGGTACAATTTGGTGAACGCCGAAGTCGGCGTCGCATCTCGAACTTCATCGCGTGAACTTCGTCGCGTAACATCGTCAGTAATCCACGATCCTTCTTACACTACTTTACTCTAGCCCTTGATACGGACAACGACCAAGCTTTCAAGAATGCTGTCGCAATTTGTTGACGCCCGTCGCCCTATGTGCAAACCGAGGAATGTAATCGTCGGTCTCTGTAGAAGGAATGTTACCCTGTCGTGACAACAACATGTCAGTCCTAGACGTGTGTAGACTCTCTGATGTAGCAAGGCAAGTCTTTCTTTCTCTCCATTGTCCGATACTACGTGAAGACGTATGGCGAAAGCGCCGTCCATGGCATCACAATTCGGCATGGGCGTACTGCCTTTTCTTTCTCTTGTTTTACCTGCTGTATCTCAGAGTATACCTGGTGCAAGCCTTTTCAAAGGTGGCGGTATACCTGGCTCAGGAGCATACGAATTGGTCGATGACTATCAGCCCAGCGTGTTCTTCAGTAAATTCAACTTTTACAACGTATGTTGGTCCTATGCCACCGATGAGATCTGGTGCTGATATCACACAGTCATACGATCCGACATATGGCCATGTTCAGTGAGTCTGATTCACCTTGTGTGTACGCAACTTAGCTGACATTCTCAGATATGTGAACGAATCTATCGCCACTACAAATGGCTACGCGACTACTCTCAATGACAGCATCACGATCAGCGTCGATACAACGAACAAATGGCCGAACGGCGGACCAGGAAGACCAGCTGTCAGAATCATCAGTGACAATACATACACCCACGGCCTCTTCGTCTTGGACCTGAGCCACATGCCATATGGTTGTGGAACATGGCCGGCATTCTGGCTCCTTGGCCCAGATTGGCCAGGAAATGGCGAGATAGGTGGGTAAAGCTGCATCGGTGATATACGTTCTCACTAAGCAAGTTCAGATATCATTGAAGGTGTACACACCAGCGATTCAAACACCGTCTCCATGCACTCGAGCCCGAATTGCACCATCGCTGGCTCTGGACAGACCGGTCTCTTCACGAATGCCAACTGCGATAGTAATGCAAACGGCAACTCTGGATGTGGAAGTATGTCAAACAACACCGCAACCCCCAACAACTATGGACAAGGATTGAGCAATAACGGTGGTGGTGTATACATTACCGAATGGACCTCGGCTTATGTCCGTGTCTGGTTCTTCCCTCGTGGTGGTATTCCCGCAAGTGTTACTAATGGCTCTCCTGATGTGTCCGAGTTTGGATTGCCAATGGCAAACTTCCAAGGCTCCTGCGACATTGACAGCCATTTCGCCAACCACAGTATCATCATCAACACTGACTTCTGTGGTGCATGGGCCGGATTCGCCTACTCCAACTTTGCGAACTGTCCGTTGACGGCTGGCATGAATGGCTATGATTCGTGTGTCGATTTTGTCGGCAACAACCCGCAGAACTTCACACAGGCGTACTGGGAGATCAACTCGATCAAAGTCTACCAACTTCCAGTCAATGTGGATCCATCATCTGTTCCGACCAGCACTGCACCATTGACTTCGTCATCACCCGTCAGTGTCAACGGAAGTATCATCAATCCTGGTATGGGTCAGTCCGCGTCGTCTCTACCTTCATCGGTACCATATACTGGACCGCTATCTTCTGTGTCTTCTACCGTCTCATCTACCGCAACTGCGCTGGCCACTCCGCTTATCTGTTTCCCATACGATGGCAAGACTTATACAGATTACAATGGGCAAAATTACACCATCAACTGTGGATATGATCTTACTGGTCAAAATCTGAACGGCAATGGTCAGTCAGTCAATAGCTTCGAAGCTTGCATCGAGCTTTGTGACAACACAGCCGGTTGTGGTGGAGTTACACACGTTGGCGGCAACGGAGCTGGAACTTGCATTCTGAAGACCGGTCAGGGCAGTTTGGTATATGACGGTCACACTTTTGTGGCTGTGTTGGTCTCCATCAGCTCCAAAGCTTCCTCCACAATATCGGCCGCAGCTTCCTCAACAACCTCTGTCTCCTCGACCCCTCCAAAGACTGCTACTCTCAGACCGACAGCTCAGGCATCGACTTGCCCGGAGGCCAACAACAATGTGTACGTCGACGAAAACGTGATTGACTACAATGTTTATTGCTCTTCGGACACAGACGCCACTACCTTCAACGATACCACGATTGGAAGTGGTGGTTTCGCGGCCTGCTTCACCATCTGCGATGTCACGCCAGATTGTGTTGGTTTCACTTTCGAAGGTGCATCGGCAGGCACTTGCCACTTCAAGAATCAATTTGGCAAGACCTTGTCGGCTCCTTCTAACTTCGTGGTTGCTTTCCTCTCGTCAGGGCAGAACTTGACTTCGAATGCCTCGTCCGCGGCTTCCACGAGCTCGACAAGTGTTAGCATTAGTACCCTTCCTAGTCTGTCCGCAAGCACGTCGTCTGCCTCGGCGTCTCCAGTCCAGAGCTCCATCGTTAGCTCGAGTGCTCCTGCCACATCGATGACTGCTTCTTCATCGTCATCGCCTTTGTCCAGCTCTCAAATTATCTCACTTTCCTCGTCGGCAACGTCAAGTTCGCTATCGACAACTTCCTCCCCAAGCCCCCAAACAATCGTCTACTATGTCGCTCCTCCATGCCCTTCGTCCAAAGACACTATCTGTAACAGCAACACACCAACGACCTGCTCGAACGCCCATGGCGCAAACTTCGACGTCAACTGCGGAAAGGCATATACCGGAACAGAGATGACCAGAAGCAGATTACGCATCATGAAACGTGTGACCGAGCCTACCTACACTGATTGCCTCAATCTCTGTGACGGTACCTCTGGCTGTGTCGGTGTCAATTACAAAGGTGATGAATGCACGCTGTTCAGCGAGATCACAGGTACCGTACCTGATCCTGATAACGTCGCCGCTACGCTCTTACCTCCTGTGCCAATCACGCCCACGACAACAGACGCTGCAACATCGACACCTACAGCATCTACACTGCCAACATCCAGCTCTAGCTCGGTCTCCCTATCGAGCAGCTCATCTACTTCTTCTCCTTCCTCGTCAGCTGCATCGCCGTCTCCTGCCGTCCCAATGTGTCCTGGCGCTGCTGGTCAAACTTACACAGATTCGAATGGAGCCAACTACACCATAGCTTGTAACTCGAATGTGGAAGGAGGTGATCTTTCAAGTCCCTACCGCGCTGCTTCCATCCTTGATTGTTTACCTAGCTGCGATGTTACATCTGGCTGTATCGGTGTTGTCTACGACACGGCAGCGTCTTCTTGTCAGATGAAGTCTACCTTCACCGGCACTCAAGTGCCAGGCGCAAACTTCATGATCGCTACACGTGCGGGCGTAATAGATCCTGGACTTTCATCATCATCGTCGTCATTATCATCAGCATTGAGTTTGACAAGTTCTAGTTTGGCTTCAGAAGCCAGTCTTTCAAGCGTCAGTCTCAGCAGCAGCGCGACGATCACCATCACCACGTGTAAGTTTTGCGTTCATTGATTCTCATCCCTTACTGACTGTCATCCAGCTTATCCTCCAAGTGCAACGGTCACTGTCGTTAGCACATTCGTCACAACAGGGCTGCCCCCTAGCGGCGTTCCTGGCAGCGAGAGCACCGGCTCAGGTTCTTTGTGCTTTACTTGTTTCTTGACCCCAATCATTGTAACTGGAGGCGGTACATACGAGTCTCCTCCGGTAGCCACTGCTACTGGCGGCGCATGCTCTGCTCCGGCATCCGGGTTCGTGGGAACAACAACCGTGTTTACCACTCAGACAGTCACTGCTTGCCCAACCCCTGGCATGTGTCCGCAAGAAGGCTTCGGTTGGGGCGGCACACTGTTTGGATCCAACTTCAGCAGTTTCAGCATGGCTCCTCAGACCATCAGCAGAGGTACGGGATCTGTTGGCAATGGTGGATCTCCCACCTCAACAGTCATCGTCACCGGCTCTTCCCCAAGTAACGGAGCCTCGGCAGTGCCAGTGTGCCCTGGCTCAAACGGTAACATCTTTACTGATAGTCTGGGCCAAGTCTACGAGATCGGTTGCGGAAGACTCATCACTGACGCGACGCTTTCAACCTCGAATGTGAGCTCTCTTACCTCTTGCATCGATGCTTGCGACATGTACAACATCCAAAACTTCAACTCGCTCGGCGGCTGTTTGGGCATTTCGTTCTATCCAAGTCTTGCAGCGGGCAATTGCGAGTTGAAGGCTGGCTCTACCAACGTGACCTCTACTGATGCCGACTCTGCTCGCCTCCTTTCGAGAGCGGTCGACCCAGGAAATAGCACAACTGGCAACGGAGGTAGTGGAGGCAATGGCGATTATGGATCTGGATCTGTTGTCGGCACTTTGACCGTATCGGCCCCTGGCGGTGCGACGACCGGCATTTCTGGAGGGAACTCTGGAAACGGAAATGGTGGAAATGGAAACGGAGGCTCTGGAAATGGAAATGGAAATGGCCCAGGAACCGGCCTAGGAACCGGAGCAGGTACAGGCCCAGGATCAGGCCCAGGAACAGGTCCTGGCACAGGCCCAGGCACGGGACCAGGCACGGGACCAGGCACGGGACCAGGCACGGGACCTGGAACGGGACCAGGCACAGGTCCTGGATCCACAGTCTACGCTGTCTCGACTGCGGTCTCGACCATTGTCTCTAACGGACAAACAATACTCTCAACATACGGAGTCAGCACAGCCGTCAGTGTCGTCTACCAACCAGCAAGCACTCGAACGGTCACAACCACTACAGTGTCCATTTCGGTATCCGAGCGTACTGTAGTCTCTACAGCTCCAGGCCAAACCGTTGTTTCTACTGCCTCGGGAGGTGGTGGTGGGCAAGTGATCACAATTACAGCTGGCGGTGGCAACTACATCACTGTCACAGAGGTGGTAACGAGCTACGCCAGCCCTACGAGTCACAGTTCGTCGTTCACCTGCAGAACATACGCCACGAACTACCTCAATGGGCAGCATGGTCGCAAGCTGATGAAGAAGAGAAGTGTTTTCGATCGCCATGTGATGGGTCAATCAGAGCCCCTGGCACCAATGCCTGGAGCTGCGCCTTGAACTTCTGGTTTCGTGGTAAATTTGGGTGGGTAACTTTAGTATCTAAGCATTTTCTTTGTTATAGTCTTGTTCAGTGCAAACGTTCGGTTTCTTGGTCAATCTCCGTTGCTCAATTCTGTGATCTTGTACGAGCTCAGCATATCCAGGCTCTCGAAAGAAATATCGAAAATAACGATCGTTCTGTGATACCTGCAGAGAAATGTCTGTGAATCTACCACCACTTCTCACAAAGAACCTTTCGTCTTTCCATACCATCTCTCGTGCTCAAAAACTCGACAAACTGATCTGTCATGGCCGGCGGACCACAGATATAAGCCAACGTCGCTTGCCTGGTGCTAAGATCCTGTCCAATCGCCGCCTCCAAGTCATCCTCCCCGATCCTTCCCACCTTGACATGTTGCGGCAAGTCCATCGCAGCATCGATCTCCTTTCGCGAAGTTGCCGTAAGAAACAAATCCAACTGAACGTCAGCATCGCCCTTTTCCTTTATCAAACCCATCAATCTCGTCAAGAACAGGATCCGTGAAGCTTTGATGGGCCCAGACTCAACTTTACTCCCATAAACAAATCTGATTTTCCTGGGTCTTCGCTCCAAAGCCATCAAATGCGCAAACATGGAGATTAAAGGGTTAATTCCTACGCCTCCTGCCACCAACACCACTTGATCTATTTCCTTAACGTCGATACCTGGAGGTGGAAACACAAAACTTCCTCCCGTCCGCACGATAATCTGTTGGTTTAGGATTTCAGAGGCTGGTTTCCAGAGCCATTGGGCAGGCGGATTTGAGGACTTTTGAATTGCGAGTTCGAAGTAGGCTGCTCGGTCAGAGGTGGGGGTGCCTTGGTTTGAGGGTGTGGAGGTTATGGTGAAGCCGCCTGCTTTTTGGAGGGAAGGGATGAAGACGTCTAGCCATTGGCCTGGAAGGAACTTTTTTGATTTTTGTTAGATTCGTTTGTGTAAGAATTCGATGTAACATCAATGGAGTGGGTTAGAGGATTTTGGGAGTGGAGGGTTGTAAGAACCTTTAGTGTGTGGGAGGGGTTTAGGGCACTTAGGCGGATCAAACGGATTGTGCTGTTGATGGTGTCGATGCGGGACACGGATACTGGTTCTAGATGTGCTTGACGCGGTTCTTGGGCTGTGCGTTCTTCGTGGCTGAGAGAGGAGCGGACGGTTGCCATTGTGCGAGCGAGGGAGGGAAAAGAGCGGAGAGGAGAACAAGGTACACGAGATATCAAAAGCTTAGATGACATTGCAGTTTATGTCAGTGACTATGATCGTGTATGCTGGTTTGATGGAGGGAGGAGTCGCTGCCGGCTACAGTATCCAAATCGGGGCATGACGTGACGTTGCGTCTGTTCGGCAAGAGCACACCGCTCCCGGTCGGTATATGAGCATACATACCGGGACACCTTTGATATATATTCTCGACACGTAGAATATCTCATCTAGAAAGCTAAACATACACATACTCAAGATGGCTGCTCCATTGGCCACTGTAGGCATCATCTCGATTGGTGAGATGGGGCTGGGAATCGCCAAACTACTCAAAGCAAGTGGTTTTCGCGTAGTCACCAATATCACTGGACGAAGGCATGCTATCTACATTTTCCCCATCTAGAATAATGAACAGTGACATCTGACACTAGTCAACAGTCAAGACACACACGACCGAGCCAGATCGGCATCCGTAGACTTGGTTTCGACAGACGAAGAACTGGTAGCAACCTCGGAACATATCATTTCCATCGTACCTCCGCGAGATGCCATGGCGACTGCAGAACGTATCCTAAAAGGTTGCAAGAATGCAGCCTTTACGCAGACGGATAAGCAGCTGTACTATGTCGACATGAATGCCGTGTCGCCAAAGTTAGTCAGGGGCATGAGCGAACTGTTCAAAGCTGCCGGCAACAACCTTCGATTCATCGACGCAGCCGTGATTGGCAGTGCCCCGAGTCTGAAAAACGAGCAAGCAGATTCAACCAAGCTCGAATCGTGGAAACGACCTGCCATTCCCATGTCTGGGCCAATCCGACTGGAGGACGCGGGAACAAGTGGTTCCCACCTCGCCAACGTACTCGGAGCCCGACACATCTCGGATGAAGTAGGCGCTGCATCAGGACTGAAAATGACTTTCGCAGCTCTGACAAAAGGGTTCACCGGGCTGGCCATTCAATCATATACGACAGCCCATCGCCTGGGTGTCTTGCCAGAGTTGCAACAGCATCTACAACAGTATAACCCCAAGACTCTTGATCTAGCTCAGGCTTGGCTGCCTGTGATGCCACCAAAAGCATACCGCTGGGTCCGAGAGATGGAGGAAATCAACGCCACTCTGGCAGAGGATGGCGGGTTCGGAGACGAAGAGTCAATCTTTGGTGGCATTGCCAGGACTTTTGAGTTGGTTGCTCATGGCACAGACCTAGGTCAAGAGAAGACTGAGAGGAGGAACAGAGGAAAGACGGCCGAGGACGTTGCATTACTGATGAGTGAAGGCATTGATAAACGAAAGCAAGAGTGAAGGCATCGATAGGCGAAAGCAAGAGTGAAGCAAAAGTAAAGCAAGAGTGAAGCAAAAGTAAAGCAAGAGTGAAGCAAACGTGAAGCAAAAGTAAAGCAAGAAGAGTGAAGCAAAAGTGAAGCAAAAGTAAAGCAAAAGTAGAGCAGAAGTGAAGCAAAAGTAGAGCAGAAGTGAAGCAAGAGTGAAGGCGTCGATAGACACAAGCAAAAGACGGATTAGACAACTTATCATAGAGAAGATAGATCGTGAATAAATCCTAACAAAAGACCAAAAGAAACAGCATGCACACCTCAAATCTCGGAAGCGGAAGACCAAAGAAAACAAGCTTTCTCGGCGTTAAGGGTCTCGACCCCGAGGACTTTTTCCTAAATCTACACGGCGGGTTCGTGCCTCCCGCTTCTGAGCTATCCCCAAGTCATGGGATGTTACGAACACTTGCACAAATCATGACAGGCAGCATGGCGAAAAGAGTCCCCATCCCAAAGAACGGCGTCGACTACCGCGGCAAAGTGGTTCTCGCACCCATGGTCCGCAGCGGCGAATGCCCATCGCGACTGATGGCCTTAAAGTACGGTGCTGATCTCGTATGGGGTATGTTTTTCTGTCTTTTCCTCCACTGTCCAAGAAAGTTGTTGTTGACCAGAGGAATTACAGGCCCAGAAACCATCGACAAGGCACTCATCGGCACCACTCGCCGCGTCAACACCGTCACAAACACCATCGACTATACACGCCTCTCCTCCAACGGCTCAAAGAACCCAGACCTCAACCCCTCGCAGCGCGAAAGCATCATCTACAGACTGCACCCCTCCCTCGAAGGCCGCCACCTGATCCACCAAATCGGCACTTCGGACCCTGACCGCGCCGTCGCGGCCGCAAAACTGATTGCTGGAGACGTTGCCGGCATAGACGTGAACGCAGGATGTCCCAAGCCCTTTAGCACACTGGGAGGCATGGGAGCCGCTCTACTAAAAACACCCGATAAACTCGTCGCCATCCTGGAAGCACTGGTCACGCAAGTCGGTCAACCTTTTGAAATCGGCATCGGTGTCAAGATTCGCATTTTGGAGAAGCCAGAGGATACAGCAGCGCTGGTACGCAGGTTGGTCGCTACGGGAATCACGGGCTTGACTGTGCATTGTCGCACGACTCCCATGCGACCTCGCGAAAGCGCCATCCGCGATCAATTACGCATGGTCGGCGAAATCTGCCACGAAGCGGGTGTCGCATGCCTGATGAACGGCGACGTGACAAGCAGAGACGAGGCCCTGAAACTAGCAGAGGAATACGGCGTCGACGGCGCCATGATCGCCACATCCGCCGAGGCCAACCCCTCGTGTTTCCGCGCCGAAAACGACGGTGGCATGGCACCTTGGCACCAGGTCGTCAAGGAATACGTCCAGACGGCCATGGACGTCGAAAACAGATGGGGCAACACAAAGTACCTGCTTGGCCAAATGATACCCGGCAAAGCAAAGGAATACCGCCCTATGAACCAAGCAAAGAGTTATAGCGATATCGTCGAGATCATGGGTTACGAGGAAGAGTTCGCGACCCGAGCTCGTGAGGTAGACGAGAAACTCGAAATCAGCTTTGGCAGAAAAGAGACAAGGTCGGAGAGAAAGCAGAGAGGCAACCAGGCAAAGAAGGAGAAAAAGGCAGAGGCAAAGGCGGCAGGGGAGTCGCAGTCGTTGAAGCGCAAAGCAGACGACGCCGAGCTCAGCATGCTCCCGGATGCTAAACGTCAAGCAGACGATGCTGAGCCTAACATGCCTCTGGATATTTCAAGATCGGAGGCCCCCGGATCCGTGACTACTGAGCAGGTCCTCGCAGTATAGATACTACAACTAATGATTCGAGATTTGATGCCATACATTCTAAACATTACTTGCATTGATATCGTTAGTCGTGATAGAGCGTCAGGGTATAGTGCTAGCGAAAAGACGACCGCCAAAATCATCAAGAGGATCCTTCACTGCCAATGTGCAGCTTGCTCTTTAACCGGTCAGTTATGCTGCTCTGTCGCTTGGCCTCTTCTTCCTTTTTCGCTTGAGCCTCGAGTATCTCTCGCTCTTTCTGAGCACTCTTGCTCTTGTCTTTCTCGGCTTCCTCGCGTCTTCGAGCTTCCTCAGGATTGATCACGTCTTTGATCTTTTGCTCTCCTTGCTTCAGAGTGCGCTTGGCGCCGAGATAGCCCTCCAAGCCAACGAGCACAGCATATGCTCTTGATATGCTCACGCGAGACATGTCAGCACCAGCATCTTTGAGACTGTGCACAAACGCTCTGAAGCTGCTGGCTGGCGGCGCATAGTGTCCAGATAATGGGCTCAGTCTTCGCAGCTGACCTCGTTTGATGCGAATCAAGCCTGCTGATAGGATTCGAGCTCCTCTGAGGAACGAAGAATGCTGGAAGGCTCCTGACTGTTTGATGCCGATGTATATACGGAAGCTCGAATCACACACAAAGATCCAGGTATTGGCTTTGGTAGTCTTTCTGCAAAGGCTGTCAGCAACCCTGAGGCCTCTGAAGAATGGATCAAGACTGCTTACCGAAGAAGATTGTTCATGATGGTATTGGTCGAGAGGTGCTTGAGCTTGCTGAGACCTTTCGCATCATGCAGTTCTTGGTTCACATATCGAGATGCATCCTCGCCACTGCCCACGCTAATGTCCGAATCACTATCCTCGCCGCTCGACGATTCAGAAAGTTGCGAACGACCGGTTGTGTTGCGCCACGTCGGGGTGGTGTCATCGGTAATCGGGACGATACCCTCCATGGAATCTTTCCACTCCGGGGATGTGGATATGCGCTCGCCATTCTTCGCCCAGCATAACATACCCTCGTCATCAATATTGACCAGATATTTTTGGCGTTCCTCACGCGACAGATATCGCACTCTCTCTTCGTCCAAGCGAGTCCTCGGTCGCTCCGGAAGGTCCACGTCTTTGCCGCCTCCAAAATCCAACCAGTAGAAGAAGTTTTCCTTAGTGTCGCTCTCTTGCCAGACCTTATGATACTTGCGGAGTGAGGAGCCATAGCGATGTTTCTGGTCAACCTAAAAGCAAATGAGCCTAAGACTCAATTCGCGGAGCACATGGACGTACCATCTCGAGAAAATACTCAATGCCCATAGTTCGTGCCATCTTTTCCCGCTCGGCCTTGGCCTCTCTCTTGCGCTGGATGTAGTTGTCCCGATCTTGAGGACTCATATCGTCAATGTCTTCGTCAGAACTGGTATCGTCGTTTTCGGCATGTTTGGCAATTTGGCCGGCCCTCTTCCATTTCTCTCGAGCCTCGGGGTTGCCAGGAGAAGAGATGTGGGTCGAAGCGTGTCGGGCGCGCTCGTCGCGAGACATGGGCTGCGTAGAGTTGCGGTAACGAGCTACTCGAACATGAGCAGTGAGTAATAGATGGCGGACGAAGCATCATGTACCTTCTTGAACAGCCTAGACCATGTCAGTCACGGACGAGTACAGCGGAGGCAGACAAGATACATCAAACCATCTTGTCGAGGCAGACAGGCCTAGGCCACGCATTTCCCTGCGCTCGCGATAGCCGCGGTAATTTCGCTGGTCGGGTTCAGCATCACATCTCGGCAGCTTCGAGTGTTGGTCGTCACCGACTTGGATAATTTCGGCGGCGGCCTCTTGGTCGTTCGGCGGCTTGTTGGACAAACGTCTGGCGCGAGCCTCTTTGATCTCTTTCTCCTTTGCATCCTGGCGAGCAGCTATCTCGCGCAGCTTCTCCTTGGACGGCAGCTCATACGCCATGGGTGTGTCTGGCCGAGGGTCGCAAGGTACATTTACATGTCAGATCCTGCAGAGTGACAATCACAGCGGGCGACAGAAAACGGTGCATCAGGCATGCCCGCATGGTGGAACGAACAAGGAACTTGCTCGGCGGAAGGCACTCCAGACGCGTCATCCCGCGGGGCCCGCCAGTGTGGGTGACATGTGCGGCTGAACCTGCCGAACCGTTTCTTTCAGGGTCCACCAAAATAGCAGCTACGAAGTCGATACACTTTTACCATCTGATCTTGATGTTCGACCGCCATCTCAACATATACGCACGTTGATGCTGTCGCCTTTGCGTGCCACCACACGCGTTCGCTTACCGCTCAGGCATCATGGAGTCGCATCACACTGTCGATCTCTATTGACTCTTGCCATCGAGACGTCGTGCGACGACACATCCGTCGCCATCGTCGAGAAACACAAAGATGCTTCGGCAACGCTTCACTTTCACAAAAAAGTGACTGCCAACACAGCCGCCTATAATGGTATCCATCCGGTTGTTGCTCTCGAGTCGCATCAGTCATCACTTGCTCCATTGTTGCAAGAGGCATTGAACCATCTACCACCATCACAGCTGGACTCTGGCCCTCGTCGTTCATTGCATCATGGAAACACTTTGCGCATCAAGCCAGACTTCATCTCGGCCACAAGAGGTCCTGGTATGCGCTCTAATCTGTCCGTCGGTCTGGATGCCGGCAAAGCACTAGCCGTTGCTTGGGACATTCCTGTTATTGGTGTTCACCATATGCAAGCCCATGCCTTGACTCCGCGCCTTGTCTCTGCGCTCAACTCTGCATCTTCCTTTGGCCCAACCTTCCCTTTCCTCAGCGCCTTGGTGTCAGGAGGTCATTCCATGTTGATTGAATCTACTGGGCTAGCCGATCACAAGATCCTAGCCACGACTGGCGACATTGCCCTAGGAGACTGTTTGGACAAGGCTGCGCGCGCAATTCTACCCTCCCACCTCGCAGTACCTCCTTATGGACGAGCACTCGAACACTTCGCCTTCCCTGCTGGAGCCTCGGACTACAATTATACAGCGCCTGCAAAACGAGACGCCGAGCTCGCGCGCAGAATCACAAAATGGGGCTGGGGTCTGGGTGCACCCTTGGCCGGGAGCAAGAACGGAAGTAGCAGTCGCAAGATGATTTATTCCTTCTCCGGTCTATTGAGCAGCATCGAACGCTTCGTAAGATACGAGTACGACCACCAAAACTCCACCATCTCCAGTCGACTACGCCAGCCTGGCCAGCTTTCCGACGACGAGCGCCGCGATATGGCCAAAGAAGTCATGCGCGTGGCCTTTGAGCATCTCGCTTCTCGTGTTCTGCTGCACCTGTCCTCCCTACCGCCTGCAGAGGCTGCCAAGGTGAACTCTGTGGTTGTTTCGGGGGGCGTGGCAGCGAACTGCTTCTTGCGCCACGTAATGCGTGCTTTCCTAGATATACGGGGATATAGCCATGTCGAGTTGTTTTTCCCGCCCGTCGAGCTGTGTACAGACAATGCGGCCATGATAGGATGGGCGGGCATAGAGATGTGGGAGGCAGGCTGGAGGTCGCAGCTATCGGTACGACCGATCAAGACATGGTCCGTGGATCCCAGTGCTAGCGATGGTGGTATCTTGGGTGCAGAGGGATGGGTGAAGGTGTGAATCATCTGCGGCAGTGTCGCTTTGTGCTTTTGTTCTAGCTGTCCAGTTTCGGCAATGTTATCGTCTGTTTGGAATTGAAGCCCTTGGGTATTTACTGTCCCTCCTTTTTGCGAGCAGCGGCGACTTGATCTTCCAGATGCGCCCAGAAATTCTTTCCATTGGCCATGCAAGCCGCTGTCATGGTCCATCAGTAATTGTGTCTATTGCATGCCAGCAAAACCACTCACCATCTGTACTTTGCGCGCTGGATGCATTTCCACTGTACTCGGCCTTATACACCACACCCACCTCTTTCCTCCCCAACAACTGCTTCACCTCGCCATGATTAAAATTGTTGACCGACACATGCGACTCTTGGACTCCCCCAGCCGCGGCCTGCTCTTTCTTTGCTGCTTTGGGCACAGCAGCAGCAGCGGGTTTTTGCGCTGCTGCCCTTTGCGCCCAGACGTTTGCTGCTGGGGCGGCGGGAGTGGCAGTAGTGGGTTGAGCGGCGGCTGCAGTGGGTGCAGGCGAGGCGGTTGAGGAGCGTGGGGTTTGGGGTGTGTTGCGTGAGGCGGAGGGACGGGGGCGTGCCCATGCTCCTCTGTTTTGGACGGTGTCAGCTGTGTTGTGTCTCGTGTAGGTTTGGGGGTTTAGAGGGAGTGATGTTTGAGGGCATGGGTTTCATACCTTGGTTCGTTTGCCATTTGTTGTGTGGATTGGTTGGGTGGATGCGGTGTGGGATTGTTGTGGACTGGGGTTCTCTGTGGGTTTTGAGGATGGGGGTTGGAATGTGATGCGCGTGGTGTATGGGTTCCAAGAGTTTGTGGTGTTTTTGTGAGCAAAGAGTCAAAAGGTCAGTGAAATGCTGGGTGTGACGTGAAAGATGTGGAGATGGCACTTTCAAAAGTGCAAAGCCGGGCAAACAAACGCATGCTTTCCTGTCACTGAGCATTGTCAAACTCTTATCAATGAAAATCATCTCTATAAATGTGTTTTTGAGATTTTGTAGAAAAACACGACGAATTAACAGAATTTGGATATTTCCCTTCTTTTCCCCAATGGCTTCGTTTGTACACCTATAACTCCAACCCTCTATGCAGTTCATTTAGGAATTGTTTCCTTTACCTTGACTTTTTGCCCTTCTTGCTCTTCTTGCCGTCAAAGTTGGCAGCCTCTTTCTGCACCTCCTCGAGGGCCTCGCCAGCCTTGCGCTTGCTCGATGCATTCTTTGACTTGACGCTAACTGTCGTGCTCTTGCCGCTGCGGCCTCCTGACTTTTGGATCTGGCGCTCGGCTTCATCCCAGTCGGCCTCACCGTTGGCGATCGCATACTTGTCCAGAGGAAGTGCATCGATCATGGCACGAGCACGCTCTTTCTCGGCAGCCATGTACTCGTCACCAGCCTCTGCAAGATCGTCCTCGAGGGTTTGCTGCAGAGGTGCGAATCTCTGCTCTTCCTCACCGTCGAGCTTGTTGGCCTCGGCGTCACCACCGCCAATACCCTTGGGCATGGTCTCTGCGACAGCTCCCTCGACCAGGCCGCGGAAGTGCATCGACATTTTGCGCATCACCTTGACGAACATGGCAAGCAGTTGGCTGCTTCCCAAGCCGAGTTCCTTTTCGAGATCTTCAAGTGTCTTGCGTTGCAGACCGATGGCATACAAAAGGGCCTGTTGCACACCACTGAGTTTCACGGCCTCTTCGCCCTTGATGCGGCCGGTGAAGAAGAGCTCGGCAATCTTGGGCAGCAAGTCGAGAATGACGTGGTAATCCAGCATGTTGTTGGCGTAACTGTCCAGACGCTTCAGATCGAAGGGGCTGAACAACTCATCCAACTCGTCCTTGGTCAGAGCTTTTGTGGATACACTGCTGTCGAGTTTGATACCGGCGTTGGCAGACTCGTCGAGACTCAAAGCCTGCACGCTAGTGAACTTGCGGAATTGGTAAGACGAAAGACTGAGGAATCTACGGTGGAAGTCCTTGGCGTATGCTCCAAGCCAGGCAGGATCCGAGGAAGTAGCGCCATCGAGTGTCCTCAGCATGACGCAAGTGTGCTCTCCAGTCAAATCGTTGGCAGTTTGTCGAAGGTAGACAGGCACGAAGTTTGCGCGCTTCCAGAACTTGTGCAGTGGCGAAGTGAGACCATATGACACACCCATGTAGTCCAGGCGGGTAGGTCTACGCTCCGACAGACGGGCAAAGAGCGGAGGCATTGTCGAAATGTCACGAACCTTTACGTTGTCCTGCAACAAACTGGCATTCTCGAGCTCGGCGTCTGTGACACGCACCATACCCTCGCTTCCGGCCTCGGCTTGTCCATCGTCCTCGGACAAGGATGTGAACTTGCCTTCGAAGAAGTCGGTCAGAAGCTCGAGGGCCTTCTTACCATAACCCATGTTCATGTAGTCGGGGTGTGTAGCGATACGAACGACACGAGCTCCAGAAAGTCCGGCAAAGTCTTCGTCCTGGAACTGTTGACTGACCAACCAGGGGATCAAGTCACCTCCTGCTCTTTGACCACGACTCAAACTGTTGATCACACTCTCTCTGCTAATCTGACCTTCCAGGGCTAGTTGAATGACACACAGTGGCTCAGGTAGACGGTTGCTGCCCTCTTCCACCGGAGGCACAAGCACAAACAATTGGTGAGCAGGAGCATCGGACATGAGCTGCAGGTCATTAGGAGTGTTCTTGTAGTGTGAAGCAACGTAAAGCGCCATCATCTGCTGAAGGAACTTCTCAGAGACAGGGTGGAAAGAAAACAATGTGTCTCTGTTGACGGAGAGAAGCTGGCATTGGTCAGGGTGAGGGCAGCCACGGGTTGTCGATGCGCGAGGAAGGGTAGCGTCTAGACAGAGAAGGCGGTTCATCCATTTTTCGACAGAATCTCCTTGAGCATAACGGATGGGTTCCGAAAGGGTGATTTCGCGAAGAGAACGACCGGCAATAGCCACTTGGTTCTCATCCTTGGCGGATCTTCCAGTGGAACGATCAGCGACCTGCTCGTCGCTAGTCTTGGAACCTCCACGAGATTGTTCGCGGAGCTGTTGGATCAGCTTAAGGGACAATGAGCGACCAGTACCTTCATAGCCGTTGATAGTCGAGGCCATGAAGACTAGGTAAGGACCCATGAGTTTTCTGACCAGAGGCAGGGGGATCGCAGCAGCTTCGTCGATAACCAGGAGTTCTGCTTGACCAAGAGTGTAGGCATCCTGCGGTTGAATGTATTGAATGGTTTGCTTGTGTTGGCGGTGGATGTTGACTCTGACGATGGCCTTGTTAAAGTCGGGGTTAGTAGATTGGATGATGGTGTAATCAACGTGATCGAGGTAGCCCAAGGCGTCGAAACCCTTGAAGACGAATTCGAACAAAGTCTTCAAGTTCTCGGGACTGGGCGAGGTGATGAAGATGTTGCTGTAACCATGGGCGACGGCAGCGGCAATAGCAACACCCAATGCAGCCGACTTACCACGACCACGAGCAGCAGTCAAGGTGACGGTGCTTTGCAAGGTCTTCTCGGCAATGGCGTCGACAAAGGTGAGCAGAGCCTTGGCCTGGTCGACTGTACGGGCCAGAGTGACAAGAGATCCCACAGGCTGAGTGTCGGCAAGACTCTCCTTGATGGTCGCAAGTTCCCTCGCAGCAGGGGTCTGGCCTTGAGCTTCCGGGTCCGGAGGTGGCAGTTGTTGAATGGTCTTTCCTCCAGAAATGGGCAGAACGTTCATTTCATCGTCAATAACCAAACACGAGTCGCAGCTGCCGAGGGACAGGATGAAGCGCTCGTTGAAGCGAGCAACTACATCACCGTGAGCCTCTGTACGGTAGCGCGAGTGAATGTCCATGGACAGGGTGTAAAGCTGCTTCAAACTGCTCATGCCCTTCAGGAGCATAACAACCAGACCTCCTCCTTCAACGGTTTCGATGGTACGGGCGAGAAGGTTGGGGGTGATGGCCTCGAAGTCCTGCAGGATGCACATGCCGTAGGTGTTTCCGAGAATCTTTTCCGTCTCCTTGTAGTAGACATAGCGAATGTTCTGGGTCGAGACGAACAGCTCGAAGGGGTCCTCGTTGTCGACGTCACGGATACCGCGCTTGATTTCCTTCTTGATCTTTTGCTCTCTCTTCTTGCGGTGACTGGTGAAGCCTAGCAGCTTGTTCTTGTAGGCCCACAGGACGGACTTGTTTGCCTTGAGGTTGGCGGTCTGGAGAATGTAGTGCAGGTTGACGATGACATCCTTCTGACGGTCGCCGACGACTACGAAGAAGCCGCGCTTGTGTTCTTGGGCGGCATTGCGGATGAGGGCCGGGATGCGCGAATCACTATGCTATGTCAGTAAACGAGTAGGGTGTCGAAAGGGAGGGGAGCATGCGCACATGGCCTTCTTGCCCATGTTGAAGCTGCGACTCGAGTCGCCGAATCAGATACAAGCTGGAATGGGTTGGTGGAAAAAGAGGCGGCCAAGCTCGAAAAGATGCCTCTCACGTCTCCAAAAAATCTCGGGATTAAGCTTTCGACCCCAGATTTTGACCGCTGTGGTCCGTGCAGCCTACATGTCTTTCCAGCGACGACTCGCGACAAAATGGCAATCGCGTCTTGGAGACAAGTCGGATGGACATGTCGATATCGCCCATTTGAATGCTGTATCTCTGTCGCATACCCTTATAGCACATCTTACGACCCTCATGATGCATGCGCCCGCTCCCTATCATCTGCTACAACACTTGAAACATCCATAGGAGAGGAAACATTCCGCAATGGAGTCGCTAGGAACATACGCTTTGATCGCCTCGACCGTGGCTTCCTATTTTCTGGCCCTCAATTCGGCCCAAGTCTTTGCATATGGTATCATGTCTCTGACTCGCTACTCCGACACACCACTCACACTTCCTAGGACGTACCCTGCATGTCCTCGGCCTGATCCTCGCAGCCGTCGGTGCCTCTCTACTGCTCTCGTCGCGATACCTTGCCAGAACCTCCACGACCTCTTATGATGAGCTGCCTCTCGAAGAGACCGCTTCTGATGCTTCAGTGTCGCCACGTTCGTCTGTCTCGCCCAGCCGCAACCATGTTCGTGCTCCTCCTACCAGTCTTCGCAAGATGCGGCTTTTCTTTGTGCTCGTCGTAGTCTTGATATGCGCACGCGCTGAGACCCTTAGACGCCTTGTCAGAGATGTTCAATGTGTCGGACCTGCTTACACCGCGTTTATACCCTTCGGCCTTGCCATTGTCGATTTCTGCATACATCGAAGACATAAAATCTCCGCTCCAGAGACCAACTCCGACCTCAGTGTCTACGAACTCCTAGGACATTCCTGGGCTACCAATCGCTTTCGCTATATCATCATAACCGCCATCTTTGGCCTTTCGAGCTCGAGTATCTTGCACCAAAGCGATAGCCCGTCTTCCTCCTATATCTGCACTCCCGCAACTCACGATAAGATGATTACGATTCAACGCCTTGCTCTGGCTCTCGACTTTTGCATTTCTCTTTGTCTTGACGTCCTTGTACGTTCGTTTCCTAATACTGGTAAGGCTTCTCCTGCCAGATCTATGAGCATTACTGGTTGGGCCTGTCTTCTTTCTGCGTCCGCCGTCGGTATTTGGGGCGTTATCTGGTTTCTTGCTGTTCCCGAGGATAGGTTCTGGGTTCTCGAGATACCGCGTGGCTTCATCTGGCAATTAATCAAGCTAGCTGTATTATGTTGTATTGCAGCGCTCTCCACTTGCATTACGGTAAGTCTTGGTTGCCCAGTCAGGGATTGTAGATGTGCTAAGATAATCAGATTTTCTATTCTGGTGCAATTTCGGCTATCTCTGTTCTTATTTTCGTTGCATCGTGCGCGACGACTATCAGCTGGTCCTGGCATACTCTACCGGCATTTCCACCCGATAATGATGCATTGACTTTGTTGTCCTTCTGCGGGCTCATTGTTGCATTTACCGCACTTATACACACTCAGGTCATTTCGCAAGATCACCGCCGCAAGCAACAGACTATGTTTTCTGATACGCCTATTGCTCTCATCGGCCTCCTGATTCTGCTATTCTGTGTTCGCTTCCTAATTTGGCTTGGCCACACCACCGACGTCGCCTACCACCCCGTCGATTTACTTATACACGAGGCAAGCGAGGCCCATAAAGTATACGCTGGACGAGCATATAAGAGCGCGAATCTTACAGCTGCTGTGGTTGAGTATCAGCATCGTCACGGCAGAAACCCTCCTCCAAATTTCCATGAGTGGTATAGATATGCGATCGGGCGTAATTCTCTTATCATTGATGAGTTTGACAAGATCCACGAAGATCTGTTGCCGTTCTGGACACTGGACCCGTCCGAGATCAGAGAGAGAACATGGCAGACAACATCCAATCCCTGGAATGATGTCGCTGGGATCAGCATACGTAACGGCAAAGCTGAGATAAGTCCGCACGCAATGGCGACTCACAGATGGATGCTCGATGGTATTGTCGACATGATTAGTCATTTCAGCGAGTTCTTGCCAGATATGGATTTGGGCTTCAACTTGAACGACGAGTGCCGTGTCGCTGTGCCATATGAAGATATCCAGGCAAGAAAGCAGGCTAGCAAGCGCAAGATCGATCTCAGCAAGAGCGCGCGAAACTCGTTCAGTGAGAAGCGAGGCGATGCTTGGAAGCCAATACCAGAGGAGTCTAGCGGCATCACGCCGTTCAGGGAAATGTCGTGGCAAAGGACGTTCAACGAGTTTGGGGTCTCTGGCTGTCCATCCAATTCCGCCGCACGCAGCACATTACACTGGGACACCAGTCATCTTTGTACATCATGCGCGGCTCCGCACTCTCTGGGTGCATATCTGTCTAATTGGACGAAGAGTGCAGACATCTGCCATCAACCCGATATCGCAAACCTGCACGGCTTTTATCTCTCGCCAGCAGCCTTCAAAGCGACTCATGAGTTGTATCCCGTCTTCTCGCAGTCCAAGGTCCACGGCTACAACGACATCTTGTATCCATCGGCGTGGAACTACATGGACAAGGCAAAGTATGATCCCAACGATGAACATCGTGACCTCTCATGGGACGAGAAAAAGCGAACACTCTTCTGGCGTGGTGGCACTTCCGAAGGTGTCTCGTCCAACACAGGTGTCTGGAAGGGCATGGGCCGTCAGCGCTTCATGCACCTCGCCAACAACATCGCCTCCACCCTACCACCACAACCCATTCTTCTCCCTTATCCATTCGCCAACAAGCGCAAAAAGCTTGCCTATGTGGATGTCCCCGCCTCCGAGCTCACCAAACACGTTTCCGTGGACGTCAAGCTTGTAGACCACATCATCCGCTGCGGCGGCAAGGACTGCGAAGACCAAGACCGCCACTTTGCACCCATGGCCCCACCCACAGACTTTCAAGCCCACTGGTCCTACCGCTACTTACTCGACCTCGACGGCGCCGCCTTCTCAGGCCGCTTCATCCCATTCCTCCAATCGCACAGTTTGCCCTTCAAAGCAGCACTGTTCCGCGAATGGTGGGACGATCGTCTAACGCCCTGGCTCCATTTCGTGCCTCTCGATCTCCGCGGCCACGGCTTTTGGGCCACACTCGTCTACTTTGTGGGTCTTGAAGGTATGGTGCAAGGTAAAACTGTCATGCTGCCTGGTCACGACAAGCAAGGAAGGTATATTGCCGATGCGGGACGCGAGTGGGCTAACAAGGTTCTGCGCAAAGAAGACATGGAGATTTATATGTTTAGGTTGCTTTTGGAGTGGGGTAGGGTTACTGATGACGAGAGGGAGGAGTTGGGGTTGGGGGTTGAGGAGGCGGAGAGGATTGGAAGGGAGTGGGTGCAGGGCGGCAAGATGTATTATGGCGATAAGCATACGTAGGGCTCTTGTATATATTTGTTATGGTTTTTGATTGTTTGATTCGTCTACTGTAGGATTCTGGGATCTTCGATGTAGTGAGGTTGACCTTGGTATCATTTCTGCCTGAGTTTATCTAATCACCGCGGTTTACTCGATGTCTCGACTTTTCGTGGCACAGTGTCCATGGAACCCAGCCATCAGAATCCAAAGTGCGTTCATGAACATTCATGCCTCACACTCTTGAGGTCAAGCCATGATATATCACTGCTGGAACAAGTTTTGAGAGAAGCTCAAACAATGGACAGGGTTATCCCCTCGACTTTCGACCTCTGGAATTTCAGGAACCCTGACACTAAACGATTGATCAGAGAAGAACAATATCTTCAAGCAGGCATAAATTGAACGTGACAAAAAAACAATCAAATTGGTATATATCTACACAGAGGTTCGCGAACAAGGGGGTTGAATGAGATGATGGGGAGGATATGAGGTAAGGAAGGCAGGGAGACAAACACCTCTACTTTCTGACAGGGCCAGAGACACCAGCGCCAATGACGCTAGGAAGCTCTTGGCTGCCCATGGTGTAAAGCAAACCAACACCCCAGCTGACGAGGAAGACCATGAAGACAGAGAAGGAGCTGATGAGCCAGAAGGGCATGATGATGTCCTTTTTCTGGCACGCGGGGCCGCCCCAGCGGGTGGTCTTCGTGGTGCCGTCCGAGTTTGTGCGGACCTCGGCCTTGCAGGCGCAAGAGTAGCATTTGCCGCCGAGGTCGCCGGCGTCCTTGTCGGTGTGGGACAAGACGCAGGAGCCGTGGCCGGTGCAGTTGCGGGTCATGGACTGGCATGCAGACAGAGAGGCGAAGCAGCCGGGGAGAATGCCTCTGAGGGGAGCGGTCTGATTGTAGGTCTTGTTGGAAGAAGCGTCAGGGGTTAAGGTGGCCTTGAGGTGCGAAGCCGTCTTTGTGACTTCGGTGATCAGAGGGGCTTCCTTGAAGTAGCGCTTTTGGTGCGAGCCGGCAGGACCATTGTAGGAGCCGAATGTGTTATCGGAGGTGGCCTTGGGTGCGGTGAGAACAAGTACGGTGCGGTACTGGCTGATTAAGGTGTTGATGGCTTCATCAAGTGCCTATCTCTCTTTAGTAAAAAGCAATGTAAACGGTTGAGTAGGACGTGTAATTACCGCTGTATCTTTGGCGATTCTAAAGGCGGGACCAGTCTCTGAGGAGACGGTGGATTGTTGAAGACCAGTCAGGTGCTCAATGCCAGATTGGTGTGCAAGGTCCTTGAGCAGCTTCTCTGCAGCGTTGAAGTCGGGGCAGTCTCTGATCTGGACGGTCTCGGTGTGGGTAGATTTGACAAGAGAGAAGGGAAGGCCAGCGTCGGCAGTCGACAGGATCAAGGCGACAGAGGCATCGCTCGACGAGAGGAAAGACGAGACTCCAGAGAGGCGATCAATCTCTTCCAGGGCAGATTCGGACTGTCCTTGCAGAGAGTGATGTTGGTCGAGGCCCAGTCGCGAGGCGATAACCAGGCGGGCGGCGTCGGCCTTGAGGCTCACAATGGGGGCGTCAAGGTCATTCTTGGAACGGTCGTCGTAGATGTAGAGCGAGCCATAGGAAGCCGTTGCTGCGGCAGCTGCGGCAGGCAGCAAGAAACACGGGGCCAGTCTCATGCTTGGTGGTTGTCTGGGTTGGTATGGACGAGTCTCGGTGGTTAGCTTTCCTATGATGGAACGTCAGCCAGCGCCTTGGCAGCCGCATCCCCCGTCCTCCGCCCTCCGCTCTTTCCTCGACCAACGCCTGTACACTCATCGTCATCTTCTTGCGCCGTCGCGGCAGTCGTCTCTGGTCGCATCCTACTTCCCATCACTCTGTCCCGATGTTTCGCGCCGCGCCGAGATTCAGATCACTAGCACGCCCTTCAGCCCTCTACCGCCCGCTCTCCACAACCGTCCATCTTCGCCGTCTCGCACCCCCGAAAGATGCCGTCAGGTCACACAACGTTCGCTTTCTGCCTCCGCCCTCGTTCACTCCTCTTCGCATAGCCACCTTCTTCATCTACACAACATGTCTGGTTGGCTACGTCTGGTACTTCTTCCCGGAGCTTGAGATTGAGATACAAGAAGGCGGCGACGACGAGGAAGTCCAGATATCCGATTCTGAATTCGCCGATGAGAACTCGCTCTTCATCCCTTTGACCTGGGCAAAGAAACTGCCTCGCTCCTTCTACAAGGGTTCCGATCCCGAGTGGCAAGAGTTTGTCAAGGTCTCAAAGGACAAGGCTCGCCACAAGAAGATTCAATGTAAGCATGCCTTGTCTCTGTGTCTATCTTGCACCTACTAACATTTCGTCAGCGGAACTGGTCAAGATAGTATACGACACTGCTCAAAAGCATCCCGCCTTTATCAAACAGCTCGGTCGCGATACCAAGGTTGGCCAGTGTTGGCTCGACATTATCTTCCCAGATGGACCTCCTCAGGAATACGCCCGTGCTGGAATCGAAGTCGGTAGCGACTACGTCGCGTATGCTCTTCAACGTATCGATGCCCAGGAGCAGCATCGGATTGTTCGCACTTTGTGGCCTACAGCCGCGGCCAACGGGCTCTACAACAGCACCAAGGTCCTTCTTGGTTTCCAGTATCATCGTCTGAAACAGTTGCTGGGTTGGGAAGTCGACTCTACGCCTGGCAGCCAGGACGCCAAATACACCCAACTGCTACAAATACTGCAGGCTCAACAAGCCCAGCAGGCTGAACAGACAAAATCACAAGCAGGCTCCGGAACGCCCGAGGCCGACAACGCGCAGAGCAGTGCCTCCTCGCTGTTACCGTGGGCTGCCAAGGTACCGCAGCCGCCTTCAAGCATAGAAATGCCGATAGCGAAACACATATTCCACGCCACACTGGCTCAGGGGAAGATGCCCAAGAAGATGGAGCCACCCAGGGGAAGCTTTGTTGTCCAAGGATTGATCCAGCTCAAGGGCAGCAGATCCATCTTGACGTTGGATGTGCAAGCTTTCTACGATCCCAAGGCTAGCCATTTCCTGGTTGTGAATGCCACTCCCAGGACCATCAAGCAGCGGAAACAGTCACCAAAGGGCGGCAACTGATGAAACTATACGACTTTTAGAAAAAGCATGGCATGGTGTTTGTTGACTTTCGAATTGGGTATTGAAATAGCAGGGCGTTTGGGTCCGGTCTTTACAAAGAGCGGTTGTGAGATCGTTTCTCGGGCTATACATTGATATCCGCATCGTCGTAGAGACGTAGCATGCATTTGATTTTTCTCTCCTCAACTCCTCTGCTCGCATCCTATGAAAGCTTTCAGCTCCGTGACATGAACATCCGGCATGTGCGAATGTGCAAAATCTTTTGGCCTCTAAACTGTCGAGGTAAAGCACCTAATGAATCGTAAATCACTTCTCAAACAAGAAGAATGGATACCTTGAACGTCTGTCGCAACCCAGCACAAAAATGTATGTGTCGTTTACTTCTTGCTCTTCTTCTTTGCACTGCCCGGTGTCTCGACCAAGACGGCATCTTCGTTTTGACCAGCGACGGAAGTCACAGAGCCCTTTCTGCTGTTTGCAGCCGAAGTGACCGAGCCCTTTCTGCTGCCAGCAGCTTCATCGTCGAGCTCCTTCATGAACTGAGACTGGATTCCTTGCTTTCTCTTGTCCCACCACGCCTTCTCCTCGGGCAGCTTGGACTGGATGTCCTCCATGCGCTGCTTGGCCAGTTGGTTGTTGGCAATCTCGTTGGCTGATTGGAAGATGATTTGGCCCCAGTTTGGTACAAGGGCGTTGGCCTAGGCTATGGTCAGCTTGCAAGCACGAAAAGGAGATGATGCCGGGTGAAAGATACCTCGGATACGACATCCTTGACCTCTTCCTCGATCTCTTGCTCGGCTCTCTGGAAACGCTGCCATAGCTCATCTCCCACGCTTCCTCTTTGTAATAGTGTCTGGAGGGCGGGCTTTGCGTTGCGGATTTGGATGATGCGATGGATGTCTTCGACGGCGCGGCGCAACAGGGCAGCACGGATGATGCTGTCAGGAATCTGGCTCAATGACTTTTCGGAGCCTTCGGGGGTAGACGAGGGATCCTGAGGGTCCATGTGCAGGAGCGACAGGTAAATGTTACGTTGCAGGTGGGGAGGGAACCATGGAGCGAGGTTGGCGGCCTTTTGAGCCTTGCGACGGCGGTACAGGGAGCTGAATGTGGCGAGAGAACCTATGAGGATGGACAGGTATGCCAGAGGGATCAGGAGACCAACCCAGTCAACCATGATTGCGAGTGTGTGGATGGAGGGATTTTGGTGAGGGCTGGTTCAAGAAAGCATGCGCCTAGAGACACTTTGCGACACGTCTGCCCTACGGAAGTAGAACGGACTTTAAATTTAGCCCTGTCTCTCACGTCATGTAAGGAAGCTGCAACCCGCGAGACATGCAACAATAGACACCGAAAGCACCTTCCATCACTTACTTACTCGACCGACTTGACCAACGCACTTTCACTTGCAGCAACTCCAGACTGCCTTCCTATTTCCGTTTTTCTACTTCGCCTTTCTTTCCCTCCTCCACACCCAACCTCGATCCTAGCGAAGCACATCGCCCATCATGATCTTGCGCTTCTCTAGTCGTATCGGCCAGTTTCGCCTGACCGTCGAGCCCTCGACCGACCTCGCATCCCTACTTCCTCAGGTTGTCGAGAAGCTCACTCCCGAAACCGTTCCTTCATCAGTCTCAATAAGTCCCCAGCGCGGTGGCCAATCAAGATCCCTCGAGAGCCTCAAGGGCGTCACTGTCCAGAAACTCGGTCTTGCGTACGTCCCGCCATGTTCTCATCGCAAACTACCACTGACAGCCTCCAGTAACGGTGCTCAAATCTTTGTCGAGTTCAGCGAAGGCCAAGCTCCCACTAATGGCCAACCACCCGCTCCGTCCAACGCATACAGACTGAACGGAAAAGAAGTTACTGCTCAGGACACCGCCACCATCGCCATCCCTAATCTTACCGCTCAGACACGTGTCGACAACCCCTGGGATACAGTCAAGCAGTTGCCCATCGATGACGCCCTGGACAAGGAAAATGGCAAGATCAAGAGACCGCGCGACACGAGAATGTGCAGACATGGTCCTAATGGCATGTGCGACCACTGCCAACCCATCGAGCCCTATGATGCTGGCTACCTGGCCGAGAAGAAGATCAAACACCTTTCCTACCACGCATACCTTCGCAAAATGAACCAAGGAAAGAACAAGTACGAGTCTGGAAGTTCCTGGATGCCTCCGCTTACCGAACCCTACTACCGCGTAAATCCAAACTGTCCCTCTGGTCACAAGCCGTTCCCTGCTGGCATTTGTACAAAATGTCAACCGAGCGCCATCACTCTGCAACCTCAACCCTACCGCATGGTTGATCACGTCGAGTTCTCATCTCCTGCAATCATCAACAAGATTCTAGACTTCTGGCGAAACTCGGCAGCTCAAAGAATTGGTTTCATGTACGGTCGCTACGAACCCTACTCGGAGATTCCTCTCGGTACAAAAGCCGTTATCGAGGCTATCTACGAGCCGCCTCAGGTCGACGAACTCGATGGCGTGACACTGAATGACTGGGCAAATGAGAACGAGATCGATCGAGTAGCGTCACTCTGCGGTCTCCAGCGTGTTGGTGTCATCTTTACTGACTTGATCGATTCTGGCAAGGGTGACGGCACCGTTGTGTGCAAACGCCACAACGACTCTTACTACATGTCGTCGCTGGAGATCATGTTCGCCTCAAGATTCCAAGCCAAGTACCCGCGCCCCTCGAGATGGAGTGAGACAGGCTCATTCGGATCCAACTTTGTTACCTGTGTCATCACTGGTGATGACGAGGACCAAATCGCCGTTCAAGCATATCAAGCATCCGATTCTGCCGTGGAGATGACGAGAGCTGACATTATCGAACCTTCCGCGGACCCGACTGTAATGCTCGTTCGAGATGAGGATGAAGACAACGACTTGGGCCGTACACGTTACATTCCAGAAGTCTTCTATCGCCGTATCAACGAGTATGGAGCGAACGTGCAGGAAAACGCCAAGCCCTCTTTCCCAGTCGATTACCTACTGGTCACACTCACACACGGTTTTCCACTGCAAGCCAACCCTTTGTTCACCAGCGAGGAGGGATTCGTCGTAGAGAACAGGGAGATGATCGGTCAATCGCAGGAGCCCAGAGCCCTCAAGAGCTTCCTGAGCAAGGTGGCTAGACTCGACACCACCGATGGAGCCCAGAAGATGTCAGAATTCCACGCCTTATGTTTTGTACATACAATGGGCGTTTTGAGCGAGGTATGTTGTTACAAGTGTTTCATACAGGCAGCAGGCTAACATTTCATAGGATGAATTCCGCCTCCTCTGTCAAGTGGCAACGCAGAAGGACACGAGCCTTGGTGCAGCGTTGCAGCAAACACCAGGTTGGGCCACTCTCCAGACGATCCTTGACATGTAGTGTTTTGGATACGTATTTGCTTTTTTGAAGAGGAAGATTTTGGCTGACGTTTGGGTGCGTGCGCTTGTAAATAGGCTGGAAATCCCTGCTGACCATCGTTGAGCTGAGCGGCGACCGTCGACCAAAGAGACCAAACGAGTGGTCCGCCAGTGGCGGGCCCTCGGGCTACGGCAGCGATGGAGAACAGCTCGCCAAAAGAGTCAAGAACATTGGCCTCAATGGCCCGAGATGAAAATTCGGAGACAGAAAAGACAAGCCGTGATTGGGGAGGTGGATTGGAGGAGAGTGTGGCCGAGCGAAGGAGGATGGCCAAGCAGATGCGAGTGTTATCTCGCCGAAGGCAGGACACGCGCGACAGATGGCGAGACGTTGAAATCAGAGAGAGCAGAGAGAGCGATGGTTGCTGAATGATCTGCTCGTAAGAAGCGACACGAGCGGTATACCCAGCGAGCGATTACCAAAGAGAGCGAGATGACAAGAATTTAATCACCTTGATCCCAGTCTCAAGTCGGCTCGAAGGTCTGTCTACCCTTGTGATGCTCTGAACTGAAGAAAATTGGCCAGAGTGAGGTCGATATTGTAAAGAGTAAGTTGCCCTCACGAGCTTGTTTTAGTCAAGCACTGTATAGTCTACTCTAGACTAACGAAACACGTCCCCCGTCTCTTCAATTGCTACTCTTCTCCAAAAATTGCGCGCTGTCTGTACCTCTTGTCGCGTGCCTGTTCGTCGCGACTTCCCAAACAATTATGCTTAATAATTGCGTCACTCTAGAACCCTCTTTTCCACTTCTTCGGGACAGCAGCTTCCGACTCCAGAACATCTTCAATCTCTGGATGCGACAACAACAACCAAACAACAACCTCGCGACCTGAACGTTACTGAACACAGCCTCGATCGGTAGCCAACATTACTGGTATTATCCAACCACCAAACCACACTTCTGGCCCTTGGAATCCGACCACAACCCCAAAGCATCAACGCCTGTGAACAACCCACCATGGCAGACGCCACGCCATCTGCCCCCATCGTCTTCAAAAAGCGCGCCGGCCGCGCCAACCTCAAGAAACGCGCTGCAACACCCCCCTCAGCCTCCTCCTCAGACTACAGCAGCGCCGAAGACGAAAGCGGCACACGCATAAAGCGGCGCCGCAAGAACGGCATCACGTCCACCTCTTCCACCACCAACAACCCCTCTCGCACCCTCGACACCGCAAAATCCACGCAATTTGCTGGCGACCGCAGTGCTGCGATTACGGACTTGGACGATGCGACAAAGACGAGTAATTGGTTTCATGCAGACGAAGCTGCAAAGACTGGAGACGCAAACCAAGAGGTTGTAGACAAAGACGGCAACTACAAAGGCGCAAAGGGCTATGGGAACTTTATACAGAAGAATCCGGACAAGTTGGGTAAAAGTGTGGGTCCGGTAAAGGCACCCACGAATATGCGTATGATCACTTTGGTCGACTTTGCGCCAGATGTCTGCAAGGATTACAAGCAAACTGGATTCGTAAGTTAACCCTTTTGCAAAGCTAGACTGGTAGAGAAAACACAACCACTGACTTTGTCCTCAACAGTGTGGCTTCGGCGACAGCTGCAAATTCCTCCACGCCCGCGAAGACTACAAACAAGGCTGGCAACTCGACAAAGAATGGGAAAAAGCCGGAAAATCAAAGGCACCGAAAGGCACCACTGTAGCCTCTGCAAACCGCAACACCAACGACCAAACCGCCTCAGACGACGACGACCAAGAAGCAAAAGAATTGGAAAAAATCCCCTTTGCCTGCATCATCTGCAAACAACCCTACAAATCCCCCGTCGTCACAAAGTGCAACCACTACTTTTGCGAGGCGTGTGCGCTGAAACGGCACAAGAGCAAAGGTGGCAAGCAATGTGCCAATTGCGGTGCCGATACTGGCGGTACCTTTAACGTGGCAAAGAATTTGAGGAAGCTGTTGGATAAGAAGAGGGAGAGGATTCGACAGAGGAAGGAAAAGGCGAGGGAGAATGGCGAGGAGGTTAGTAGTGATGATGAGGAAAAGTAGGTAGATTGACTTGAGCAAATTAGTGGGATTTGCTTTGGTGTGTTTTGGTATGCGAGAAGCACGGGAGGCAATAATGATATACATTGACCTGATAAAACGACATCAAATTCATAACAGTCGTACAATTACTAGCAGCAATGAAACCATTCCTCCACAGCCATATCTCAATAAACAGCTAGTCGTAGCAATGAAAATCAACCTCCATATCTCAGACTGACGCTAGACCAGCGGCCATGGTTTCCTCTATAGCGCGCTGGCTAGACATGTGTTCCTGATGCGCGATGCCGCGCTGTGCCAGTAGCTCATTCTGATGGCGTGCAAGCTGATCATGGTCGAAACTCGTGTGGTGCAAGTCGGTGGCATTACCTTGCAAGTGCTCGAGCATAGAATGATCATGCTGCATCATGGCGTCACGAGCCATAAGTGTATCATGGTTGGGATCGTGGTTGTGGAGATCCATAGACAAGCCATTGATCTGGTGGTGGTGTTGAGATAGGTCAAGGCTAGTATCGTCGGGTGCTGTGCCAGTGAGATCAGATGCGCCAGCCAGAGCATCGTGGTCGTCGGGCTTGGTCCAACCACCATAGCCCTCACCGCGACTGATAATTTCACCACTCTTCACCATCTTACTACGGAGCTGGCTCATCTTGCGACGAGTGCGCTCGCGCAAAAGATCATCATGCACTGGAGCATACCACTCGGTGTGATCAACCAGGTGATATAGCTCTGCGAATATGGCTTCGAAGGTCTCGAGAGAGTTTTGATTGTATGCATAGGTCGAGTGTTTGTGCATCAGTTGCACCAAGAGCTTCTCAGGGCCCTTGGCCCAGACGTCCCGGCTCTGCACCCACTCGGCGGTCAGATGCTCGCGACGGCGACTGCGACGCTCCAGATCCTTCAGCATGCGCTCTTGACGCTCTTCGGTACGTTTGCGAGCCTCTTGGACCTTGCTCTTGCTGCGAGAATCTCGAGGTTTGGGAGTGGTTGAAGAGGTGCCAGTGCTGACTGATTGTGGAGCGAAAGGGTCGTTGTTGGCAGTCGAGTCGGGATGCATGTGTGAGGTCGAGGTTGTGTCAACGTCAAGATGGTCGAACAAAGAGTCATCATTTGGAGTATGCGACTCCCGGCGTTGGCGTAAACGACGCATCTTGATCTTGAGTTCGAGTTCCTTCTTCTGCAGCACGATTTGCTGAAGCTGCAATTGCAGGGTTTCTTCGTCCTCGGACAGAGGATCCATGTGGTCGGGCATGAGATGGTGGTGCATGGTGGTGGAATCGGTCAAGCCTCCAAGAGCGCGAGCCAGCTCGGGACTAATGTCTGGCGGAGGTGGCTGGCCACTGTCGTCGGTAGCGTCAGCCATGGCCATGAGCGGGGCATATGGGCTCTGATAGGTTGTGTCTGGTTGCGACACGGCCATGTGTGCTTGAGGAGCAGGCACGGGCGTGGGGTCCTGGATGACATTCTGCAGGGCGCCATGGTCGTCGTGGTGTTGAGGATCGACATTGACGTCGACGTCGGAATCCAGGTCCATGTCAACGGCCATGTCGATGGTGAAGTGCTTGCGTGCATCGGTGCGGAACTTCTTGTGCGAAGTGTTGCGGCGCTCAAAGGCTCTGCGAATGGTGCGGGTGCCGACAACGAGTTTATAGGTGTCGTACAGCCACCAAAGCATGTCGTCGACGGACATGTCGGGCTTTTGGGCGACGCGATCGAACAAGGCCTGCTCAACATCCTTGTTCATGACACGGTGACGTCCAGTCCGGCTCTCTGGCGGCTTGCCAATGCGTCCATAGCGTTCGAGTTCGAGCTAATAATGCAAAGGTTAGGGCGTGTTGGTGTATGCATACATGTACTCAGTAGGATACCTTCCAGCGGCGAATAGTCCTGTCGGACACGCCCGTCTGTTTCTCAATCTCATCCTCGGCGACGCCTTGCTGCAGCAGCTGCTTGACTTGGCTGCGTGCCTCTTCGGGGTATGCTTTGCCTGTGACAGTGGATCAGCAAGCTTGTCTGATGCCGAGGCCTGGCCATGGATACGCACCCATCCTTATGACAGCGATGCCAATGTTAAAGTCACTGGCACTGTCGTTCAAAGTGACAGAAAGCATGGGCTCGGCCTTAGCCGCTCGCCCGCCCGACGCCCATCCACGTGACCTCTTAGCCAACCTCGCTCCTTTGGCCTCGGTTCGTCTCTGCAATCACGTTGGCCAGCTTCGGACTTGGGAATCATAGGTAGCAAACTTGAATTAATAACTTGATCGACCTTGCTAGCACAGCTTTTGGTCTCGACTACTTTGGTCGTCCATCAATACTGTACATTCAAAACTGCCTCATTTCTTCTGACAATACTAATGCAACAAGTTCCTCAGACTAGGGCTTGCGCTTGCTCCATTCGTTCTCACATCCACTGATCCGTCCCGTGGTGTTGCTGCTCTAACAAGCCCTGGAGGCGGACTTCCATGTCCAATATTGCCGCCAGGAGTCTGTTGTCCGTTGGTGATTGGCGCTAGAGTTGGTGCATGATGCTGATGATGATGCACTCCGTGGACTCCGTTGCTCAAAGGTAGGGGCTGATGGCGTTGACCCTGTGCTTGTCCGTTAGGCTGCGCAAAGGTCGGCGGTGTGCCGTGACCATAAGTTGGCACGCTTGCTGGGGTGTAGCCGTTCGGCTGTGTATGTGCAACTTGATATGGTCCAGGGTATGCTTGAGGAGCCGGAGGGTGCATCTGACCCACCGCCTCCACTGGGGCTGCAGCTTGTACTGGTGTTGCTGTGTGTGCCGGAGTCTGAGCCTGTGGCTGCGGGCCTTGGCTTGCAATACCTGTACCCCATCCTATCTGGAGGGGAAACTGCTTGGGGGGTGACAGAGAGATTCTTTTTCTAGTCGACGAAGGCGACGGTGATGGTTCTTGCGGAGCATTAATCCGCTTGAAGTGACACTTGTTGCACCTGTAGCCCTTTAGATTGTCCTCACTGCGTGTTGTGACTGGCGTCTGGGCCTGAACTCTTTTCAGCGTCTCTTCAGCAGTCCACCATCTCGGACTGATATCGGTATGGCACTTGATACACGTTTTGGTAGGCTCATCTTCAGCAGAGCTCACGCCGTCCATGTCATCATTCCTGGGAGCTCCTGCTGGTGAGTTGCGTGCCGTAGAAATGCGACGGTTAGCTGCTGCGTTAACAGGAACAGCCTGTGAAGCTAGCTTCGTCGATTGACTGAGCAGATTGGCCTTCCGAGCAGTTCCAGTGAGAGTTGGATCTGCCTGTTTGTAATGCTCAACAAAGACCTGTAGAGCATTCTGGCTTTTGTCGTCGGTAACCTCGCTGATCGGGTGAACTGGAGTCTTGATAGCATGTTCTTTACACCAGATAGCAGCTGTAAGAGATCCGCTTTCGCCGCCAATGGTTGCTGTGGTGACTTGATCTTTGCGCGAGCCCTTGACTGGTGTCACATCGAAACCCAATGTGTACCCGGCCTGTATCGCGCATCCAACATGGAAGTTGGCACGACATTGAAGACAAGAGACACAGGCGCCGTGGTTGTTCTTCTTGCAAACCTTGCATGTCGCCTCGTACCGTTCCAGTGGGATGGCACTGAATCCTTCAGCTCTCTCCAGAAGGCTGGCTTCGCTGAACTTGATCTCAGACGTAAATATAGCACATTGGACGTGGACCCAATTGTTGCCATCAGTGCGTTTTAGTGGCTCTCTAGGGTTGCTGGGTCGGTTGAGAGAGGCTTGCTTCTTGTTGTAATCCAGCTGCACACTGTCCATAAGCTCCTTCTCGAGTCTCTCCTTTTCGCGCTCTCGGTCTGACTTCTTCTTGTGGGTAACTCTGGGCGTCTCGAGCATCTCGTGGGTCGTCTCTTCGACCGGACACAGTGTGCACATGTACTCAGTGGACACTGCTGGCGTCCTGTCGTTGGTACACTGGTCGCAGACCCACTTTGTTGGCACATTTTGAGTTGAGAGACCATAACACCTCTTGTGCACACTGAGCTTGCAGTGCGAGCACACAACAGGACGTTCGCCTGCAGAATCGAGAACATTGCAGACGAAACACGGCAGTTCTCTCCATCTAGGTTGGTCGGGCACGATCGGTGGAGGAGGGGGTGTCGGAAGCTTGGGTGCCTTCTTCTTCTCAGCACCCTCAGGTGCAAGCTTGGTCTTCTTTTTCGGCGGCTCCGCTCCTTCGACTGATTGAAGGACGATGGTCGGATCTTCCGGTGCGGCTTCGTTTGAAGCCAGGATCTCGCGCACAACTTCTTCGTCGAGCTTGCGCTTCCACGCGCGTCCACCGGCCTGAACAGCCTTTTTAGTGACTTCGTCGATATCTTCCCATACGATCGCGTATCGCCTCCAGAGTCCAGCGCATCTTCCACAAAGTGCCAAAAGCAAACGATTGCCCTTGTCTTTGCTAGCTTTGCCTTCACCCGAGGGCACTGTCTGGCCAGGAGTAACACCAGGAGCTCTACGCCATTGTCGAGAATGTCGTGTAGAACAATGCTTGCACTGGAAACCTCTCTTCTGCGTTCGTGCTTTGTCGGTGTCGAAGGCAGAATCATCTAGATCATCGGCGACCTCAGCTTGGAGCTTACCAGCAGGATCCATGTTCTGGCGTTTGCGTCCTTTTCGACCTCCGTAGTTGTCCCATATCTGTCGACCGCGTGGTGTTTTCTTCCAAAGATAGTAAAAGCGAATAATCGTAGATGTAGGGTGGTGAGTCTTCATGTGTAGCCGGACCAATCGGTGCTCTGATCCATACTTCTGCACACCATCTTCGAATCTCTTCAACTCATCTGGCGTAAGTACAGGTTCTTTGAGGTCCTTGACCTTATCGACCTTGGTTAATAGTTCAATTGCCTTGTCTGCGTTGTACTTGTTCTGGATCAAGAGCTCAAGCGCTTTATCTTGAAGATTGGAGCTGAAAGTATGCAGCTTGAGCGATTTCGCAGTACCTTTGGCACGGTCCATGAATTTGTCGATGAAATCCTCGTTCGAAGCTGGAGTGTGTTCGTCGTCTTCTTCCGGCATTTTGAACATGAGTCGAGCCGTATTTCTCGGGTCGTCATTGTCGTAATCCTCTCCTCGATGGACGTAACCCGGAGGCTCATCTTGAACCCATTTCGGACGCTTTTCTCGTTCTTTCCGATCTGCCTCGATTGCGGCCAGAGTCTCTTTCGTAAGTTTGGTGTCCTTCTTCTGGCCACCGCCCTTGACGAAACGTTTCTTGATGTCAGCCGGTTTGACAAGTTCGACTGGCCTACCATGCCACACATTGGTATTCGCCTGGTGACGTGGTCCTAGGCGCGAGCTAGCTCTCGGGTAAATGGCACGGTCGTCGTACTGCAGCGCATCCTCAACTCTGCAGTGAATACCCAAGTACCGGAAAGGCCACATTTTGGCCATGGCAATTTCAGCTTGAGTACCAGGGTGCTGATCAGTAGCGACATCGGGGCCACTGGGACTTGGTGCTCGCGTGCTTGCTGTCAGTGCTGGATCTTCTTCCTCTTCTTCAACAACTTCTTCCTCTTCATCGATGCCACCGAGGGGAGTGTTACGCGCCTCAAGCCTCCTTTCCGCAGCACGACCGCAAGGACCACACGCCCAGGCAAAACCACGTGTGGGCTTTTTGGGCAGTGGTGGTCTGACGCAGTTCATGTGGTAACAGTTTCCGCAAATTGCGCAGTCAACAGAATCATTGCTGAGAGCAAGGTTAGCGATGTTCTCTGTTTGTTGCATGTGATATTCTTACCTTGCACAGTATTGAGTGCATCGCTTACAAAGCTTGACTGCCGCTGTGAGCTCTTTGACTCTGTTGGTCTCGACAGCGATGAACTTCCATCTCTCATCCAAAGCTCGCTTGACTTTGTCCGGCACATTGATGATTTGGGAAGTCGGAATAACCTCGTAAAATCGGCGGATGAAGCGATCAAAAATCTGACTGAACCAAAAACAGTTCGTGCCTTTGCGATACTCGTCAAGGTTGTCAATTTCTGACCGATGAAGGATCTGACACTTTCCACGCAAAGATGTGAGGGGGCAAACGTCAGAGTGCATGGTACCGTACACAAGACGGCTGTCGTTGTTGAGTCGCTGTACGTCGCGCGGACGGTAGAACCAATTCACCCGGATCGAATCCACGGGAGATTTCGGATCGTCAGAATTGGTGTGTAAGAATTCCATGATCCTGCAGAGATAATAAGGGTCGCCAGGTGGTTCGCAGACGAGATATACGTGATCTAGAGGTTTCTGTTAGTCGCACAAAACAGAAAAATCAGAGACAACAAATTGTTCTTACCATCGACGTATAGCACTGTGCCATCGTCTGCTACAAGTCCGCCTTTCTTCAAAACTCCCTTTGACTTTTCGAAAGTCATCATGTTAGACCCAAGAGACATGTTTGCCAGCGGAATAGAAGATGCCGGTCGCTTTGTAGTGGGTTGCGCAGCCGCATTTGCAGTGGTGTTACCAGATCCTGATGCAACGATGGCAGTATTGGCGGCACCGGCTGCCTTGCGCTTTTTGGGAGGGACAGTCGAAAAAGTAGAAGTTCCAGGAATTGTCTCTTTTCCAGAAGCAGATGGTGACCTCTCGTCTTGGTCTGCACCATTGACTCGAACAAATGAAGGATCAGCCGTGGCCTTCTTAGTCTCCGTCGCAACTTGTTGATTCCGCTTCGAATCACCGACCGTGGCGTTTTTGGCAGATGCAGGCTTGGCTGGTGGCGGGGGGACTTCGAAATCCATATCTTGGTCCTCTGCATAATTTGGTCGAGGGCGATTGCGTGAGCGTGTTCCATAAGGCATCGCGTCGCCCATCGCAACATCAGAAAGATTTTGTGCTAATGCCAGGTCAGACGGACGCGATGATGATTGTCGTGAATTTGACTCAGTCGGCTGATCAGTAGTGGCAGGAGCTGGAGTCTGCGAGGTACTCATGATTTCATGTGGAGTGTCATCTGTTGTGTTTTCGGCTTTGATGCTGCTGTTGCCAGATGGCTCAGCAGGGGAGCGAGAACCTGCATCATTCATGGCGCTGGACGCGCGAGACTCCATGTCGTGAAGTCAGCGACGCCAGCAGAGCGTCGAGATGCTGGCGGACTGCTCCACGGATGGGCTGAGTTAAATGTATTGACAGACTTTCTCCTGGTAGGCGGAATGTAAATGTCAAGGAAGTATCATACGATACTGATAATGGTGGATGGGGATGATCAAGAAGGATGGAAGATGTCAAGAGACTGAGAGAGACAACATGCGTGTCGGAGAGCACGGGTACTGGCCCGAACGAAGCTGGTTGCGCGCGCGTGTCAGTTAGGGTATTTGACTGTACCGGCAAGCGGAAATTCAAGCGAGGGCGAGAACGTCGGAGCTGGGTTTGGTTGCAACAAAATTTTGGGGAAGCGTGGTCAAGAACTTGATGACCGTGATGAAGGAGGGAGAAAGGTGAACATTGATGATGAAGCCCATCGGATCAGAGGCCCCCCCTGTCCGTCTATGGTAATCGCCGTATTTATTGTTACTGTACCTAAATTCGAACGCCCTCTCTTGATCCCTCGTTGATACTCTTACAATGCCAAGGCTTGCACAAGTCGCTTCCGCCTCGCCGGTCCCATCGGACAACATCAAAAGGCATCAGGTTCCAATTTCAGTCTCATATGGCCATCCTTCAGCCTGCATCAGATTTGCTGACCTAAATATCCGCTGATCTGTGTATGCTTCTTCGTATGCAAAATGATAGAGTTGATTGCATTTTCTGGGCTTCAACGGCCGTTTTCGTCCAAAAAGAGATAACCTTCTGCGAACGCGGCCGACGGCTGGGAGATCACGACTGCCATCCAAAAACCATCATATCTCGAATGTCCGAGGAATCCCATCACTGTCTGCGATGTTCTGCTTCAAATGTAACTCGGTCGCAGTCAATTTCGCTCACTTGTATCATAAGTGCACTGAAACCAAATTAATTCAAAGGCACACCCAAGCCAGCCTGATTCTTTGTGTGCCTACGACAGTGTCGAGTTGGATTGAATGAGTAGTTGTCCTCAAATGATGGCTATCTTGATCTTCAAAAGTGTTCTGCTTTCCAATAGTATCCTTGCGAAACTGCGACCTTGTGAAATTGATGTTCGTGTGCCCTGCGTCTACGACAGCAGCGACCGGATGTCGAGCAGTGTGTCCGCTACAGCCAGACAGGCTATGATAAAACATGTAATAGCAGCCTGACCCAGCCTGAGATAGCCCGTAAACACTGCAGTTGCTTGGTACGCTTCTTCGTTTGCACGATTATGTCGCGTTCTTGGCAGGAACTTGAAGGGTCAGGTTGTCGTCGCCCAGATTCACAGAGGGCTGCAGATAGCCGAGCCAATCACATGCACGATGATGTTTGTGGGCATCTCCACTTTTTCTCGACTTCAGCTCGAACCTCACGTTGTGCTGGCACGCTCCTCGCATGGCCATTCGACGGTACACGAACGTAGCACAATCTACTTCAAGCTTCTAAACGTTGGTCCGACTTGACAAAATATCATTTGTACGAAAATCGGCACAGAAAATCATCTTTATAGGCCTGACTCGCATTTAAATCGGACGAAAAAACAAGGGTCCAGTTAAGAAAGGTTGCCAAATGAACGGACGGTATCGTTGAGCCCGTCACGCGGGCCAGTATCCACCCGTGATCCATCCTCTCAGTAAATGTACCGGAAATTCTCATTTTCGCTGGCAATGTCAGTATCCCGTTTTGTGTATTTCTTGCAGATGACAGTGATCTTACCGATCAGTCAGATCCGCGAACGCGGTCGCATTCAGGTCTCTACCCTCCAAACCACCTGGCAAAGCACTCTGGATTCGATCTCGACGGCGATTTTCTCTACTTAGGAGCAAGCGCAGCAGAAGGATGACGCATACTTCGATCAGGTGGCTTACAATCATGCTCCATATGCCGAGCTCGTAGCGAGGACTCTGCGATGCTTTGTAGAAGAACGGTCCTGCAATGTTGCCTGTGCAATACTATTCAAGGTAAGAGTGGTCAGCATAGTCAACATCTGCTAGACCGGATGCACTTACCCCAAGGAAGAGGATGGCGTTTGTCACCACCTTTTTCGAATGTCCGGCCTGTTGATGTCAGCAATGGCCAGATTCTCAATCTGGTCTCTCCTTGTCGAAACTTACGACATTGGCAGTGGTCAAAGACAGAATCATAACAAAAGCGGCATTGTAGGGACTGATTCAGAGGTCAGTATAACTATCTCTGATGTTGTCTGAACCTACTTACCCAGTCAGGTAGTAGCAAATCAGTCTTCCAGCTTTGTTGTCGGCAGCCAAAAATGCTACCTGAGGTCAGACTACCAGACATTGTTCATGGATTGATTTTCGACACTCACCAAGTCCGAAGGATCCGCTAATGTTCGGCAGCAAAAAGAGAAGTATGAAGTAGCACCTCGTTTGACTACCTTTAGATGCGAATTTGTCGTTCAAGAAGACGCAGGTAAGGATACTGATGGCTATAAAAACGCCTAAGAAAGTTAGAGACGATCTCTGATTCATTCTAGATGCTTACCGTAAGGGACCTGCATCAGAGTCGTAACCAAGGTGCTGAAGCCGAAACCTTTGATAATAATGGTACCGAAGTTGGAGATACCACCGTTCCTGTATGGAAAGGATTAGCGCAAGTGAGAGCGGCCTTCGAGAAGGGAAACTCACGGTACGTTGCCCACAATACCAAGCAAGAAGAACAGATAGGTTTTGTAACTGGAGTTGAGAGTTTGGTCAGCATGGGGTGTAAATACAGACGAGCTCTCGCCAGCTACCACGAATCATGTCATGTACTGCTGCGTTCCGATAGGTGTCTCGATCGCTGGTACTCAACCAGTGATATACGTACTCGGTAAATGCTTCGCGGACTTGATACCACTTCAGATGCTTATTCTCGATTCCAGTCTGATTATCTCTCAATCTCTCCACAGCTATCCTCTTTTCCCTGTCATTGAGTCCTTTGGCAGTGACTGGACTGTCTGGGAGAAAAATCATCATCACTATACCCCACACACAGCAAAGGGCTCCAATGATAAGAAACTCAAACTTCCAGGAAGGCAAGCCTGCTCTGATATGACCAATACTGACAGACATCAGCTCAGTTTACATCGAACAGACCCAGAGATGCTTACCCATAGCCCAGGAGGCCACCGAGAGCAATGCCGAATCCATTGGCAGTGTACCACAGACCCATTCTGATAGGCTGCTGACGTCTCGAATACCACATAGATGTGATGATCATGAATGCCGGATCCGAACATGCCTCTGCAGCTCCCGACAGCGCTCTCAGAACAGCCAGAGTGGTAAAGTTTGTTGCTGCCGCTTGACACATGAGAAGTGCTCCCCACATAAAGATGTTTGCTCCCAAGTATTTGCCAATCGGGAATCTTTGCATCAAGAAATTGGTTGGCAGAGCTGCACCCATGAAACCAAAGTAAAATATGGAAGATAGCCAGCTGTATTGCTGACCATGAAGGCCTAAGTCCTCACGTATGCCAAAGATGGCCGCATAACTCAAAGTCGTTTTGTCAATGTAGAAAAAGGCGTAGCAGACAGCTAGATATGGCAAGATCATGAAATCAATCTTCCTCACTACTCTTGCTTCTTCGGCTGGATCGATGGGTTCGTGGGCCTGCGAGGCAAATAGTCTTTGAGCGACATCGCCATCGTCTTTGAGGTTGATCTTCTTCCATTCGGTAGAGTCATCTGCTGTTTGAATACTTTCATGATGCTCTACACCGTGTTTTGCTTCATCCTTGGTGTCAAGGTTGCCTTGATAGGGCTCGCTCTGAGAAATGATATCGGCCTGTTGTGGGCGTGACAGAAATCGCATGCTGAGGTTTGACGCAGAGGTGTGAAATTGGGCGAGTCGCAAGGGGCTGCTTGGATTTTTACACATGTTTGCCAGCAACTGATCCTCTGCATTTTCCCGTTTGCATGGTAGTATCTGTCCAATTAGTTTCGGTTGTATACCTTTACATCTCCACATGACCCCGCACCATCGTGCCCCAGATCTGCAGTACAGTATACACGATCGGCGAGAAGTGCGTGGTGTGGTGAAGAGTATTAACAACAATGAGGTCACAGATGTGCAATCTGAGACCATGAGGTCTGTATGGTGAAAAGGATTAAAAAGTGCATACTACAAATGGGTATAGAACAATGCTATCAATCATGCCTGTCGTAGTGTATCCAGGCTAACATTCCATACTCCTTATTTCCAAATCTTCCATCCTGGCTTTCTTGCCAAATCTTTCTGTCCAAGAGATTGCTCCTCGACGTTCGTTCTTGCTTCATTCTCTTGTGCACCACTTCTGCCAAAGATGCGGTCGGCAATACTTGGTCTGCGGTTCCGCGGCTGCTGTCGATAGTATTCATCTTCCAGTTCTGACTCGACGAAGCTTCCTTCTGATTCCGTATATCCATCATCGAGGCTCTGATCGTTGGCATCCATGCCAACTTGTTGCCGACGAGCGAACGGGTTCCATGAGCGTTTTTCACGAGTAGGCAGCTCTGAAGGATGAGGGTCGATTGGGGGCTGGACTGAGGCCTCGCGAGCTTTGTCATTCTCCGTGCCCGCCAAGGCAGGATGGCGGTGTCGCGAAGGAGGGGCTCCGATCTCCTTATTGAATCCGCCTGTGTCCGAAGGTCCGTCATGACCTTGAGGATGACCTCGGTTCCTAGTATGCGCAGCTGGGTGACGCTCGGTGGTCTGCAGCCTCGAGTTGAGGGCTCTGTCATCCAGTCTTCTAGTTCCCGGCTCATCGAGGCTGTCTGAGCTGTTGCGACTATCACCACTGACGGAGGAGTGCTCATCGAAGCTGTGTGATCTGTGGGCCGTTTTGCCTCTTAAATGGTCCATCATCGAAGCACCCCTGGATTTGAATCTGGCCGTGTTTATATCGGCGTCTCCTTCGTACCACAATGCAGGTACTAACAATCTGTATGGTCTGGTCACACCTGCGGGATCTTTCTGGTTGACCTCCATATTGAGACAGATATCAAGCCCACTCTCAAGGTTGATATGTCCAGATTGCTCGCCTTCTGGTCCGCCTTTGGCACTTGCCTTTATTGCGTCTTTCTCGGAGAGGTCTGTAGGTCTCCTGTGGAAATGGTTGGTCGGTCTGGCATGTGTTTGTGGGAAGTAAGATCCGCCGTTGTCGTGGGTACGCGACAAAGCGCCGTCTCTCGTCTCATCTGGCCCGTATGCCTCCATCGACTGTACCTCACCTCTCGGCGCGATTGGCTGACGTTCTTTTGTCGAAGCACCCGAGAGTCTCCGCACTAGATTGCCGGGACGAAATGACCCGCGATTGGTGGATGCAGACCTCGCCATAGCGCCAGGTGGGTATTGGCGATCGCCTGGCAGATGGTCTGGCGAGTGTAAAAGTTGCCGTTCCGGGCCCGGAGAAGGAGGTGGAGTGGAACCTGGAATGTACTCTCTGATACTGCAAAAGTTTCTTCTGGATAGGAGATGGAGATTGTTCCGAGCTTTACCATTAACGTCCTGTTCGAACATGGGAATCATGTCTTCATCTGTCTCTGCATCCAAATGATGGACTTTGTTACGCTTGTTAAGCACATCGCCCATGATATTTGGCGGAGGTGTGTTGACAATGGCAGAGGAAACGACGTTCGGCATGTAACGATGGTCTCTGTCTTTGGGGATGCCCAGCTTTTTCTTGGTGTAGAACTGTCCCACTGCGCCCAGATGTACATCGCCTCCAAGGATGGTAACTCGTACAGACTTACTGGCTGCAAGCTCTTGCAGCTCTTGAATGAACCAGTTTCTTTCTGGTTTGTGGTGCTTGGCAGTCCAATGGTCGTCCAGGTCATCCAGAATCTCAACACCGCCGTCAAATTTGTTGACAAATCCGCCTAGGAGACCGGTCCGGCCAATGGCTTTGATAGGATCCATAATCCTCGATGTCAAGATGTTTTCCAGAAAGTTGAGCCTTGGATACGCGATTGGCACACCAAGTAGGACGATGAGATGCTTGGTTTCTCCTTTGACGATCTCTGATCGACATCGGTCGAACACAATGTCGTAGCTCTCCTGGCTCAGAATCTCGTCTCTCATTCTCTCCGTCCGACAGTCCAAGCCTAAGAATGCAACCTTGCGGCCGAGGAACATAAACACACTACGACTGAGCTCGTTGATGTATGGTCCTGGAGATGCGCCCAATACCCACGAGGGCTCATCGCGTTGAGTCTCAGACACTAAACTCTGGTGCTGGAAAAGCATGTAGTACTTGAAGGCAACTGCTCCCAAGCCAGTAAATATTCTGGTACTCATGAAATGATGAGGATAAGATCCATAGCCCTGGGTTAAGTCAGCACAGGCAGATGATGGCCATGAGAAGACTTACATCAATTATGTCGTGGTCATCCCAGATATTCACCATCGGAATCTGGCTGTTGGCCATACCAAAAAGACCTTGGGAGAACCACATACTATACCTGTCGAGGTAGAATGTCTCAAGCTCGTCTTGCATCTCTTCTGTGAAGTCAGCTCTATGCTTGTGTTCCGGGTTTTTGGTTTGTAGCCACTCTTTGAAGTGTACTGTGTCGCGCATAGCAGCGTCGTTGTAGATCTGGTCTCCACCGCCAAGCATGACATGGAAAGGTCTCGACAGATGTTTGTTCAGAACATCTCGCCAAAGAGGGTCTGGTCCTGTGAATTCATTGGAGTTCACAGACAAGCTGAAGCCATTGCAAGAATGGAACATGATGTTCATGCTTTGACCTCTTCCAGGAACCCAGAAACCAGTCGCTGGGCCCCGGTTTATCCGGTATGCAACTCGCGCTTGTTTCAAGCCAAGTTCAATCTCGAGATTGAATCGCCAAAAAGTAACTCCACGCTCTCTGTGCAAACGAACAGCCTTGACTTCACGATATTTGCCAGCTTTCTCGCCGTCGCGAGCTCGGATGTGCGGTCTGTCGGGCACATTACCAGAACTTTGAGGTTGCTGAGGTCCTTGTTCGGTCGATCGTGTTAGCTCGAATAAACCAGACTCGTCCTCCACCCGAGAAACGTCGACACCATCCTCAAGAGCAGTCACAGGCTTTACAAAAAGTGGTTGTCCAGTACGAGAGACTTTTAATTGGCCAGCAATCGGATCCAGATACTCAGATGGTGGATCCTGTTGTTGTTCTGCTAACAAAGGTGGTAATAACCCCATCGATTGCGCAAACAGTCGAAGCGTCGGAATCTCCTCATAGGATGAGTGGTCATCCTGAGTCACGATCATCACAGTTCCTCTCCAGATTTCTTTCTCGTTGTGGCCAGAACGGCTTGACTGCGATGCCTTCTCTCGACGCATGCCGGTATAACGCAACAATGGCCCACATTTCAGGAACAGAGGGGGCTGGAAAGTCTTTGCCGGTTCGTCATAGGCGCCGTCGTACGCACCTGAGCTGTTTTGGGTTGGGTTACTCTTTCGCGATCCTCTACCCTCCCACCAAGGATTGTTCTTGTTAGCAGTGGCTTGTACTGAATCTTGAACATCATGATCTTCTGCGAACAATCTTGCTACGCCTGCCTGACGCCATTCTTGAAGCTCGGGTAGTTTTCGATAGGTGCCATTCTTGTGCTGATGTCGATGAAACAGGTTACTGACACCGTGATGATGATGACGCTTCATAGCTTGATCATCTTGAGGAGGAGCTATGGGCTGGACGTTCGAGAAACCTACATGATCTCTTGCATCCTGTCCGCCAGCAGTCTGAGGAGGGATATTGTAAGCAGGACCATGCTTGTGGCCAGTTCTGACGGATTTGGGTGGAACGGGATCCGGATCCTGGTGTCGAATAGCAGCTCTACCACCTCCACCTGCTCCTACACGAGACGTATGCAGAGACTGTTTGGCGACAGGGATGTGTGATGAACTGTCTTGGCTTGCAGGCTGGCCTCGAAGGTTGGTATGCTGATTGACATTGTGGTTTCTTTCACGGCTGCCCAAGCGAGCTTCGTCGTAGTGACTCGAGGAGCGCCGACCACGATCATGGCTGCCAACATCAGTGTGTTCGTGAGCGCCATGGGTCGGTACAGCAGCGGCGGCAGCGGCTCCAGCAAAGCCAGCGTCCCGCGCCCGATGGCGATAGCTCTTTGAATTTGATCTTTCGGGTCGTACCTGATCTTCGACCTGTCTTGGATGGCCAGTATAGCTGCGACCGTCTTCCGTGGCTTGTGCTTGACTCTGCATCCTCAAGGCATCAGAGGCACGCCTGAACTTTTGGCCAGCATTCACCTCGTTCGGGTTAGCGACATCAGACGGACGTCCGCCGTGATCTAGCGAGGATCGTCCTTTTGGCATGCCTCTGTCGTACTCGGTCCCTTGCGCAGGCGCAGACGAGTATCTCCTTTCGTGGCGACGGTAGCCTGCATCTGGCTTGTGAGACGAGAGTTGCTGAGTTCCGATATCGACTCTTCGAGACTGGTTTGCTGTTGATTTCTGACGAGCACGGTGCTCGGCGCTCTCAATTCGAGCTCGCTTCTCTTCTTTGCTTATGTCGTCGAGTTTGCCAACCAGCTTTTGAAGGGGTGATTTATCAGAAACAGTGCCGTGATTTGAGCGATGGCGATTGGCATGTTCAGGTGAAATAGGGGACCTGTCAAGCGCGGAATTTCTGTACGACACAGCACCTTGGGTGTCAAGTGTTGGAAGTTGGTCTGCACGATCCGGACCATGGTGAGCGTCTGACCTGCGGGTTTTGGGTACATGGACTGATGGATAAGAATCGTATTGTGCGAAATAGTCGGCTGGTCTGGCATAAGAGCCACTGTTCCTTCTAGCATCCATGGTACGCCGAGAAGGGAAGCTCTAGTTTTGAGGTATCAGCAGTTTCTTGACATATCAAGTCTCGAGAAGGTGTAGAAGGTCGAGTCACGGGAGGTAGCGTCACAGAGAGTTCGACAGAGGGGTGAGAAGTGAAAGGTCGGTGATTTGGGATGAGCTATATACAGGTAGCTTGGGAAAGAAGACAGGGCGGGAAATAGATGAAAGTCGATGATTTGCAGACACGATATCATGGCAGAAGAGGAAGCGCTTGCAGCTCGGTGGCTGGTGTCCCGGAGCACGGGGCGGGCTTGGAGATGCACGACGGTCAGAGCAGCGAATCGCGTGCTGGAGTGTCGAGAGACGTAGATTGCGCCAGCACGTGTACGGCGCGGTGTCCAGTCATCAAGTACAATCAAGATCTGGAGTGGACTGCGACATGGTATGCCGCTCATGCTCACTGCTCAGGGCCCTCGGCCGTTGCGCAATTGACGCCAAGCCTGCCACGGAGGCGTCTTTGAGCATGCAGCTCTCCGTGCTAACTCCGCTCTCACCAATGCATTGACAAGGCACAACCACCTGTATTGATCCCCCTTTCCGTCCTTTGTTCGCCAAATTTTTCATGTCTCGACCATCATGCATCTAGCGTGAAATTGACTGGACTTGCAAATACTCGACTCGACCATGCGCTTTCCTCTCTTCTTGCTCCTGCAACTGGCAGCGTCCAGCCTCGCCCTGACCAAGCCTGATTATGACAATTACGATTATTATGCCGTCCACCTTACCTCCGACGCCTTGCCAGAATCGGTAGCGACTCATCTTGGTTTCCAGCTCGACAGTGCCATCGAGTCGCTCAAGGATCACTACGTCTTCAAGGCACCAAAAGCCTCGCAGGATGTTATACACGAAGCCAAGCAGGACTTGAAGCGTCTAAGGAGAAAGAGGCAGGCCGGATGGGATCGCCGTCATGTTCTGGACAATATCCTACTCAACAGAAAGCAAGAGCGTCGGTTGCGCCTGTTCAAACGTGCGCCTCCACCGCAGTCGGCTGCATTGAATCTACGTGCCGACAAGCAGCTGGCTGACTCCCAGGTGCAAAAAGGATTGGATATTGCAAAGAGCTTGGACATTGAGGATCCTATTTTCATGGACCAATGGCATTTATACAACCCCGTGCAACTTGGACACGACATCAACGTCACGGGAGTATGGCTCCAGGGCGTAACTGGCAAGAATTCTACCGTCTGTATCGTAGATGATGGGCTGGACATGGATAGTGACGATCTCCGCGACAACTACTTTGCTGCTGGTTCTCATGATTTCAACGACCATGTTGACGACCCAAAGCCAAGACTATCCGACGACCATCACGGCACTCGTTGTGCTGGTGAGGTTGCTGCCGTGAGGAATGATGTATGCGGTGTGGGTGTTGCATATGACTCCAAGATCGCCGGTGTCCGTATCCTCTCGGGTGCCCTCACCGAGTTGGACGAAGCCCTTGCTCTCAACTACGCTTACCAAGAAAACCAAATCTATTCTTGTTCGTGGGGTCCTCCAGACGATGGTCAAAGCATGGAAGCACCAGGTATTATCATCAAAAGAGCCATGGTTGCTGGCGTTCAGCAAGGTCGCCAGAACCTTGGTAGTATCTTCGTCTTTGCCATTGGCAACGGCGCAGCCAACGATGACAATTGCAACTTCGATGGCTACACCAACAGTATCTACAGTGTGTCTGTTGGTGGTATCGATCGCAAAGGCCTGCACCCATACTACAGTGAGAAATGTTCGGCGCAACTGGTTGTGACTTACAGCTCTGGCTCTGGCGATGCCATTCATACTACTGATGTTGGAGCGAATCAGTGCTACGTCAGCCACGGTGGTACATCAGCAGCTGGCCCACTGGTCGCAGGTATATATGCCCTGGTTCTTGAAGTCAGACCTGATCTTACCTGGCGCGACATCCAATGGCTCACCGTTCTTACTGCTATTCCAATTGATCAGCCAGAGGATGATTGGCAAGACACTCCTTTCGGACGCAGGTTCAGTCACGCTTCCGGCTACGGCAAGATCGACGCTTATGCAATCGTGGAAGCCGCCAGGAATTGGACCAATGTCAAGCCTCAAGCATGGTTCTTCTCACCCTGGATGCATGTCAGACACGATATTCCTGAGGGCGAGCAAGGAATTGCTTCCAGCTTTGAGATTACTGAACAAATGCTCAAAGACGCCAATTTGGAACGTATCGAGCATGTCACAGTAACCATGAATGTGGAACACACTCGTCGTGGTGACCTCAGTGTCGAGCTGCGCTCGCCTGAGGGTATCGTCTCTCACATTGCAACTTCCCGTCGTAGAGACGAAGCAAATGCTGGGTACGATGATTGGACTTTCATGTCGGTTGCTCACTGGGGTGAAACCGGAGTGGGCAAGTGGACTGTGATTGTCAAGGACTCGACAAAGAACGGCCACACTGGCAAATTCGTCGATTGGCACTTGAAGCTTTTCGGCGAGTCCATTGATGGATCCAAGCAGGGACTGTTGCCATTGCCCGATGAGCACGATGACGATAACCACGATATCGAGACCACCAGTGTCGGCGGAGCTACTACTAGCGTCGACCATCCTGCAGTCACTGGCGAGCCTCAGGGAAACCCAACCGACCACATCGACAGACCCGTCAACAGCAAGGTATCGACCACCAGCACCACCAGTACCACTCCTACAGCAGAACCAACATCAGCGATGCCCGAGCCAACATCCAAACCCGATGCAGAGGAGGACGAAGTCAGCGAAAAGCCCGAGTCCAACTTCCTCCCATCTCCCTTCCCCACTTTCGGCGCCTCCAAGCGCACGCAGGTCTGGATTTACGGGGCGTTTGCGCTCATTGCAGTGTTCTGCACATCACTGACCGTCTGGTACATCCTCACCAAACGCCGAAAACAGCGCAACGCGCGTGACGAGTACGAGTTTGAAATGCTCAACGAAGAAGACATTGACGATGCAGAGGCCAGAGCCAATGGCGCCAACGGTATGAGTGCAAAGGCGAAGGGCAAGCGAAGGGCTGGAGAGCTGTATGATGCCTTTGCGGAGGACAGCGATGAGGAAGATGTGTTTAGCGTTGGAGATGATGAGGAGCACGAGCACGACCACAGCTATCGGGATGATGATGCAGGTGATGGGCATGGAAGCCCCAGCCGTGGGCATAGCTGAGTGCGTGGGACATGATCACCACGGACTGCTTGCATTGGGTTGGCGTCTTTGTATAAAATCACAGGAAAGAAACAGTGTTTGGATCCAGAGAATTTACAATCATGACTGATTAGAGGTCGTGGTATTGTTATGTTGATTGTGCTTATCCTTATGTGCCACCGACTCATGGTGCTGGAGCAGTAGTTTGACCTAGGCTCTCCATCTTAGCCTTAGCTCTTCTCTTTTGCTCTCGTTTCGAGATGGGCTTCTCCGAGCCATCTGTAGTCGTGTCTTCGACCTCATCAGCTTTCCTCTTTTTCGCACCATTGTCCTTGAGCTGGGCAACCTTGCTTTTGTCTTTCTGCGCCTTTTTCTCCTCCTGTTCCTGGGCTGTAGGCTTTTCGCCTCCGTAAACAACATCTACTACGCCTCTGAAGCTGGTCCTCTTCAACTTGGCACTGACGACAACACTCCTCGCCTCCTTGCTGACAGCTTCATAGCCGCGGTCCTGGGCAAGTCCCCAGATGGCAGCCAAGTTAACAACATCCCAAGGCGCACGGCAGCCGACAGCCTTGGTGGCCTCGCTACTGATGATGATACCACGACCGCCTCTGGTTGCTCGAATCAAGCCGGTCGCATTGCTGATGAGGTTGCGTTTCGCGGCGGGGTCGGCCAACAAGGGCTGGCTGTATGCAATCTCGAAGCGGACGCCGCGCTTGACTGCCTCGGACACGGTCTTGAACTTGAAGTGGTAGCCCAGTCGCTGGGTGAGGTCGAGGGAAATCAAGTCGCAGTCGGCAGTGCCGCAGGCATGTTGAAAGGTCTTTTCGTCGACGGGACGCAAGGCTAGGATGTCGTAGTTGTTTGACAGGGCGCCCAGACGGTTGTTGGTGGCTGATTCGGACAAGATCAGAGTGCAGCGACGGAGGATGGTCAAGGAAGCGGGCGTCTTGAATGGTAGAGGATCTGGGATCGCACAGGACTACTGAGTCTTAGCACGTAGGATCTAAATTGCGTTGAGCGACACTAACAAGATCTGATGGCAATCTGCCAGAGATGGTGTGGTTCAAGGCGATGACATTGTATCCTACTGGTGAATATTAGCGACAATTCAAACCAAAGCAAAGCATGATGTGCTCACACTCGCTGAGAAAGGCCAGAGTCTTGGACAGGTCAGCGTCGCTGGTCGACGGATTGTAGTCGACATTTAGGTCGTAAAACATGGCTCATGGTTTTGTCAGTCCATGGTTGATGGTGTGGTGGACATTCACATGTCAAAGTTCTGGGGTCTTGAGAATTCGAGCAAGAGGACGATCCCCATGACTCGCAACAGCATTCATTTGTAGCAACAACAAGAGCCTTTGCAACTACCTCAACTAGACTTTCTCAAGAAAAAAGAGTAAATAATCAGCTGAGGTAGTCACTCATGTTATACCGTAGCTTCCCAATCCAGATTCTCGTAGTAAGCGTCAATTGTTCAAATAGTTCAGGTACGCGAGTCAGGAAGGAGCCCACCGGTTTTGCAAGCGACCGCGACTGCAGAGTTGCGCCATGTCCGATGCAGCAGCAGCGGCTTTGCTGTGCTCCACCTCGATCACCACAACATCCACATTTTACCCCTCGCGCACCAAAGGCCATCGTCGTCTACGCAGCCTCGCCCGCCTCTTGCTGCATTGCGTACTGTTCTCGTCCACCGCACGCGCCTGCCACATCAGCCAACGGCCATTGCTGCCCAGCATGGCTCGCGTCTACGCCGACGTAAACCAGCACATGCCTCGCGCATACTGGGACTATGACAGTGTCAACATCTCCTGGGGTGTCCTGGAGAACTACGAAGTCGTTCGCAAGATTGGTGCGCCTGTCCGTCTACTTGCTTCTGCGCCATGAGCTAACCTTGGCGGCCAGGCCGCGGAAAGTACTCGGAGGTCTTTGAGGGCATCAATGTCGTTAACTACCAAAAATGCGTCATCAAGGTTCTCAAGCCTGTCAAGAAGAAGAAGATTAAGCGTGAGATCAAGATCCTTCAGAACCTAAGTGGAGGCCCCAACATTGTTGGTCTGCTCGATGTTGTGCGCGACAGCCAGGTGAGTTTGTCCCTCTAGCCAACCCGACCTCTTCTGACATTGCCCTTCTAGAGCAAGACTCCCTCTCTCATCTTCGAATACGTCAACAACACCGACTTCCGAAGCCTCTACCCAAAATTCGCCGACATCGACGTCAGATACTACATCTTTGAGCTGCTCAAGGTGATTGATACACCCTTATGGACGGCTCTTTCATTCACTAACCACAATTAGGCTCTCGACTTCTGCCACAGCAAGGGCATCATGCACCGCGACGTCAAGCCTCACAACGTTATGATTGATCACGAGAAGAGAAAGCTGCGTCTGATCGATTGGGGTCTTGCCGAGTTCTACCACGCCGGAACAGAGTACAACGTCCGTGTCGCTTCGCGTTACTTCAAGGGACCTGAGCTCCTGGTCGACTACCAGGAGTACGACTACTCGCTCGACATGTGGTCTCTGGGTGCCATGTTCGCTTCCATGATCTTCCGCAAGGAGCCCTTCTTCCACGGCAACAGCAACTCCGATCAGCTCGTCAAGATTGCCAAAGTCCTGGGTACTGAGGATCTTTTCGATTACCTCGACAAATACGACATCGAGCTTGATGCACAGTACGACGACATTCTGGGTAGATTCCCCAAGAAGAACTGGCACAGCTTTGTCAATGCAGACAACCAACGCTTTGTCAGCAACGATGCCATTGACTTCCTGGACAATCTCCTCAAATACGACCACCAGGCAAGTACTCAACCTTTATAGACGACTACTGCAGCGACTAACTGTTCCCAGGAACGATTGACTGCTAAAGAGGCCATGGCTCACGCCTACTTCAACCCTGTCAGGCAAGCTGCGCAACAAAACTCGTCTACTCCACACGCCTGATGATGAGATACAACGGCTGTCGGAGCCGGAAGGCTAGCAGACGCAACTTTCTCGAACTCGCATTTTTAATCACGCGCAGAAAGCCTAGGATTCTTCTTCGTGTATCAATCGACTGCATACGACCAAAGTCTAGCATGCCAATCAGCCGGTCGCATATCAGGTCAGAGCAATGATATACCGGCGCTGAGGATTGGTTCGCATAGGGCTAGTGGGGGAGGGCGTAGGGGGGCAAGGTTTTTTTCCTATCGTATTGTTGCTGCCGTAAAAACGGACAGCACGGATCAAGAGGCCGCGGGCTGTAGATATCCCATGAAGTTCTGTTTTAATGCCCTTTTTCAAGATCACGCGATCAAAAGTGTTGTGACATGTGCATGTAAACGCAACGAGATACCATAGCTTTGCAAGCAGCAGTCCGTTATTCTTCCGGTGCAATATCGTCATCCGCCTCGATCAACAAGCTAGTCAGCAGTGTTATCTCTGAGTCATCTTGAAGGCAGACGGATAGATCAAGTAGGTATTCAATTACACAGAGGTGTATGCGTAGAGGAGGGGTAGCAGATAATACCGACAGGGTGGGCCGGACAGCTTGCATGAGTCAGGGAAACAAGTGAGTCAGGGAAACGAGCTTCAGAATTAACTCCGCGATGGCCTGCACTTCCAGTTCCACCGTCTTTCAATCGAACTCAGTCCGACACAGACCATCAAGATACTTTCGAGAGCGCTATACAGGAGCGCTTCGGTCGTACGGCCTGTTTTCCCACACCGCACAAGAGCTTTCGCAAAGATGGCCCTCAATGCAGCTTCGCACAACATCCGTACGCTTTTTTCTCGACTGCTGGACCGAGTCTAGTCGCTAACACACACCAACAGCGGGCGAGAAGACTGGCCCCGTGAGCGGTCAGCCGCCAGCACTGTCGGCTGAAGCCACCGAGGCTCTGATCTCATCTGCCGAGAAGGATCCCCAAGGCCAGAATGCCCCCGGTCAAGACGGTGGTGACGCCGAGGCACCCAAGAAGCAAAAGACCGAGAAAGAGCGTACGCAGTCACATGAAGAGATTGGGAAGACCGGGCATCTGACACAAAGCAGTTGCAAAGGAACGAGCCAAGGCTGAGAAGGCACGCAAGTTCGCCGAGAAGCAGGCAAAGCAGACTGCTGCTGCTCCTGCCGCAAAGGCCAAGGAGAAGAAACCCAAGGTCAAGGAGGAGGCTCTGCCCAAGTACGTCGAGGAGACGCCCAAGGGAGAGAAGAAGAGTAAGAAACGCTCGGTGAGGCGAGCGAGAATAAGGTCCTGACAAAGTACAGTTCTCAAGCCATTGGACGACGAATACCACAAGGCATACATTCCTTCTGTCGTCGAATCAGCATGGTATGACTGGTGGGAGAAGGAAGGCTTCCACGAGCCCGAATTTGGAGCCGATGGAAACGTCAAGCCCCGCGGTTACTTTGTCATTTCTGAGCCTCCACCGAACGTTACTGGTGCTCTGCACTGCGGTCACGCCCTTGCCACATCGCTCCAGGATACCCTGATTCGCTGGAACAGAATGAGAGGCTACACAACACTATTCTTGCCTGGATGCGATCACGCCGGTATCTCGACTCAAAGCGTCGTCGAAAAGATGCTCTATCGCAAGACCAAGCAGACGAGGCACGACTTGGGCCGCGAAAAGTTCGTCAACACCGTCTGGGAGTGGAAGGAGGAGTACCACAAGAAGATCAACACCGTTCTCAAGAGAATGGGTGGTTCCTTCGACTGGACTCGTGAAGCTTTCACCATGGACGCCAACCTATCGGCTGCTGTCACAGAGACTTTCGTCAGAATGCACGAGGAGGGCTACATTTACAGAAGGTAAGGAACAAAGGAAGAAGACGGGGAGAAGAACTCCGCCCTTCCTACATTTCACCTCCCTCCCTTCCAAGCTATATACTGACGGGAGAACAGTAACAAATTGGTCAACTGGTGTTCTCAGCTGAACACTGCTCTCTCGAACCTCGAGGTTGACAACAAGGAGCTTGCAGGTCGTACTCTGCTGGATGTTCCTGGCTACGAACGCAAGGTCGAGTTCGGTGTCATCACGCACTTCAAGTACGCCATTGAGGGCACCGACGAGATGATCGAGGTTGCCACCACTCGTCCTGAGACTATGCTTGGTGATACTGGTATTGCCGTTCACCCTTCAGATGACCGCTACAAGCACTTGGTCGGCAAGAAGGCAAAACATCCCTTCGTCGACCGTCTCCTTCCCATCTTCACCGATGAATACGTCGATCCCGAGTTCGGTACTGGTGCTGTCAAGATTACCCCTGCTCACGACCCCAACGATTTCAACCTCGGTACCAAGCACAAGCTCGAGTTCATTACCGTCTTGAACGACGACGGTACCATGAACAGCAACGCTGGACAGTTCGAAGGACAGAAGCGCTTCGATACTCGTTACACTGTTGTTGAGGAGCTTACCAAGCTTGGTCTTTTCGTCAAGAAGGAGGACAACCCCATGAAGGTTCCTTTGTGCTCCAAGTCAAAGGACGTCATCGAGCCCTTGATGAAGCCCCAATGGTGGATGAAGATGCGCGAACTTGCCGATGCCAGTATCGATGTTGTCAAGAATGGCGAAATCAAGATCCGTCCCGAAGGTGCCGAGCGCAACTACTATCATTGGATGCGCAACATCAACGACTGGTGCTTGTCACGTCAACTTTGGTGGGGTCACCAAATTCCTGCCTACTTTGTCAAGCTTGAAGGTGAGAACAATGATGAAATCAAGGACCAATATTGGATTGCCGGCAGAACCGAGGAGGAGGCTCGTCAAAAGGCCGAGAAGAAGTTCCCTGGCAAGAAGTTTGAGCTTGTCCGCGATCCTGACTGTCTTGACACCTGGTTCTCGTCTGGTCTCTGGCCTTTCTCAACCTTGGGCTGGCCCAACAAGACTCCCGACTTTGAAAAGCTCTATCCTACTTCTGTTCTCGAGACTGGTTGGGATATTCTGTTCTTCTGGGTTGCAAGAATGATCATGCTCGGTCTCAAGCTTACTGGCAAGGTTCCATTCACCGAGGTCTACTGCCACTCTCTCATTCGCGACTCGGAAGGTAGAAAGATGTCCAAGTCCCTCGGTAACGTCATCGACCCCGTCGACATCATGGAGGGCATTACCCTTCAGGAGCTCCACGACAAGTTGCTTCAAGGTAATCTCGACCCCAAGGAGGTCAAGAACGCCACCAAGTACCAAAAGGACTCGTTCCCTCAAGGTATCCCCGAGTGCGGTGCTGACGCTCTGCGTTTCTCTCTTATCCAATACACTACTGGCGGTGGTGACATTGCTTTCGACGTCAAGGTCATGGCAGGTTACCGTCGCTTCTGTAACAAGATCTACCAGGCTACCAAGTACGTTCTCGGCAACCTGCCCGAGGGCTTTGTCCCCCAAGAAAAGGGTGGCAAAACCGGCAAGGAGTCCCTGCCCGAGCGTTGGATCCTGCACAAGTTTACCACCGCCGCCAAGGAGATCAACGAGGCTCTCGCTGCCCGTGAATTCTCGCGTTCGACCTCGCTCGCATACCAGTACTGGTACGAGAACCTGTGCGACGTCTACATCGAGAACAGCAAGGCCATCATCCGCGACGGCACCGAAGAGGAAAAGCGCAGTGCCGTCGACACTCTGTACACTGTGCTCGAAGGCGCCCTGTGCATGATCCACCCCTTCATGCCCTTCCTGACCGAAGAGCTGTGGCAGCGTCTTCCCCGCCGCCCCTCCGACAAGACCAAGAGCATCGTCGTCGCCGCCTACCCGGAACACGACGCCGCCCTCGAAGACTTTGCCAGCGAAGCCGCCTACGAAGTCATCCTCGGCTGCTCCAGAGGCATCCGCTCCCTCATGTCCGAGTACCTGATCAAAGAAGACGCAAAGGCCATCGTCCAATGCTACGATGCCCAAACCCACGCCACCGCTTCCGCCGAGCAGGCTTCCATCAAATCCCTCTCCGGCAAAGCCCTCACTGACCTGCACATCCTCGGCCCCAACGACGCACCACCCACCGGCTGCGCCGTCTTCGCCGTCTCCTCCTCCGCCGCCGTCTTCCTCGCCGTCGCCGGCCGCGTCGACATCGAGTCCGAAATCTCCCGCGCCCAGCAAAAACTCCGCAAAGCTGCCGACGGCGCCGCCAAGCAGCGTAAAATCCTCGATGCTGAGGGCTTTGCAGACAAAGTCTCGCACTCTGTGCTCGAGGCTGAGAAGATGAAGTTAAAGGATTTTATGGCCGAGCAGAAGAATTACGAGGATAGTATTGCGCAGTTTGAGACGCTGAAGCTTGGGGAGTAGGAGGCTTTTGGTTGTTCTGTGTTTGGACGCGGGGGTTTGCTTTGCTAGTTAGCTAGGTACTTTGTCGTAAAATGAATGGTTTGTTGTTGAACAGTCATGGGTGTTTGTGGTGTTTATGAGAGTGCAGTTTTTGATGATGGAGTCACCATTCATTCTCCCAAACACATTATCATACAGCAGTCATATGTTCTATAAAACACCCAGCTGAATTGAGGTCCAGACAATGTCCAGCTAGAGCGAATATACCAAACAACTCAAATGGAGGATCCACTGTCGTTCGAAAGCATCACGCATTGCTAGACCTATCAAGACAAAACACATGGAAAGTAAAGAGGGTGGGAAATGACAGGCATGTGTTCAATATGATATGTACAGTTAAAAACACCAGCTATGGCACGTTCCATCCCAGCCAAAAAGAAGGTGTGTGGGTCATAATGTCGTGCTGTAGTATGCATACTACATGAAAAAGTGAAAGAACAAGGAGGCGCTAAATGAGAGCCACGGTCATCCAGAAAAAAAAGAGATGCTCAAAACTCCCGTCTCAAGCCACTCGAAACCCCTTTTTAGGCTTTTGCGTATACACGACCTCGCTATCATCGTTCATGTCGCTGGCATCTAAATCCATCTCGACACGCTGGACTTTTTCGTCCTCTTCTGCGTTGAACATTTCGCCAATGTCTGCGCTGTCGGCTAGAATGGTCCTCGCCTTTTCGCGGTCGCAATCCATGTCTTCCATGATGAGTCCTAGGGCCATTTCCGGGACAAGAATGGCGTGCACATAGCCTGAGACGCCCCCTGATGCACCGCTAAAAGCCATGAGCGGCTCGATTTTGGACAGAGAACGCAGTTTGTCGGAAAAGGTTTGGACGATATGCTCGGCCCTGGTTTTCAGGATTAGAATTTGTGGTTTCGAGTGTGTCATGGCAAAAAGCGAAACGGGGTACGTACATGATCTTCTCGCCTTTTGTGCCATAGTAGCCGGCACGTAAGCCAGTGAAGCGTCCTGATACGGCGGCTGATCTGGCGGATTGGCCTTTGTTCTGGGATAGCAGTTTTGCATGCTGCTTATAGTATGGAGTTTCATAATCCCCGTCTAGAATGGCGTTGATGTGGGCATGATGGGCGCCAAGTCGTGGTGGCAGGACGGACCAGTCGATCTTGGGGTAGCCTCTATCTTGCCAGACATCATCTGCAGTGCGAGCCTTGTGTGCCTGGCAGAAGCGTTCTTGAAGGCGCAGGTTCATGCGCTTGTGGAGTATTTCATCTTGGAACTTGTCCCAGAACTCTTGCTCAATCTTCTCGCCGCAGATGGGGCAACGAGGGCTCTTGTCGGGCTCTTCGACTATTTCTTCGAGTTCAAAATCGCATACACTGCTGATGGGAGATGAAGGTGGTGGCGAGAGTTGTGATGATTCGAGGAGTATAGGTTGAGATTGGCCAGAGACGTCTGTGCTATCTGCAGCAGATGTTGTGAGATGTCGGAAGGTGGGACCGGAGGCTATTTGTGGAGCGTCTGCTTGTGATGCCAGAGGTTCGGGGGCAGGTACAGTGGTGCGGAAGCCGACCTTCTTCTTGGGAGGTTCAGGTTTGGGTTGTACTGGTGGAGTCTCCCTGAAGGCACTGGCTAGTAATGGTCAGAGCAACGGCAAGATGGAGGGGATCAATGCGTGCAACCTGTCTTCTCTTGCTGCGCTATAACCTTATCTCTGGCCTTGAAGGTCTTCTTGCCAAACGTCTTCAAGGGACGTTTTGATTGCGATGATGATTGTGAAAAGATCATGCTGTCCAATTCGTCTTCCGGCTCGGCTGCTCTTTTCGCCGGCATGACAGTGCTGCCCGTGATGCGATTTCTTCCCGGTGCGCGAATGCGATTAGGCTTCTTGTTGCGAAGTTGGCCGAGGCCTGATATGTCATTGTCGTTGTCGCTGTCATCGTCGCTCGAGTCTGGTGCGCGCTTGTCGTCGGGTTCATGGTCCTTCGCAGTGGCGTGTGGTCTCCCTCTAACAGTCTGCAACAATGGCGCTGCATTCCTAGTAAGATGGACCATCCTTCCCCATCTGGCGCAATACAAGGCCAAAGACAGTCTCACTTGGTTGCAGCTTGTCAGCGTACCGCGACATGACGCGTTGCGGGACAAACGTGATGTGCCAAGCCACTTTGTTCCTTTCGCGGCAATCCATCAAGGTCATCACTCACTCGCACCTTCCTCGAACTCGCACCATCAAAGCTCAAAAAACATGTTCTCATAATCATCCTGATTGTCTATGCTCGCCTGTCCCTCTAGCTTGCCTGCCCTTCTAGCCTCTCTCTACCAGTCATCAATGGGTATCGTAAAAATGCTGCAAAATGTTCGTCAAAACTCCCTTCCTTTTAGCTTCCATTTCAGTAGTCTCCTTCCTCCTCTTCCTCCATCTCCTCGTTGATCGTGTGCTGAACATTTCGTTGGCTGTCTCCCAGGCCATCGACCAAGTTGTCTGTTGCGTCGAGCATCCTGACAGCTCCTTCAAGCCATTCTGCTCTTCGGCAGCTAGCCCCTAGTGCCCATCTGTATTCCTTGAGACGGCACGAGTAGAATCCTGCTTCTTCTTCCCCTGGCGCTGTTGCCCTAAGCAAGTTGCCAAATGTGTTGATCAGGGCAAAGTTCGTTGCCGATGCAAAGTACCAGAACGAATCGAGGTGTTCTGGCTTGAGACGGTTCACAAAGTCCATGGCCGAGATCAGTCTTGTCTTTGCTGCTGATCGACAGATGTACAAGACATATGGATCCGTCGCTGACGGCTGTAGTGACTGTACGATGCGTCGATGGATCGAGATCTCGGTTGCGAAGTATGCAAGATGCAGGTATCCTGTTTCATATGTGAGCGTGTGTCACCACATCTGATTGCATGTTTCGTCGCTTACCATTCGAAGATAGTTTTCCCGGTGTGTACGCATCCATCCTCGCAACTGCAGGCAACTTGGCGAACCATTCTTTTAGCTTGAGCTGGACTGGCTTTGCACGCTCCAGAATCAACCGTGTGGCATTGCGGCCACCTCTCTCAAACTCTGCATTGGCCCTTTGTGTGTAGAAGACATCGATAACCTCGGCCATAATACTCGTCAACTCAATCATCTGAATGAAGATGACTCTGCTCTTTTCTTCCTCCTCGTTCTCATCATCGACAATCATCTGTTGGTCGGCATTCTCGAATTCTTCATTGAAGTCGTCCAAGGACAGAGCGGATACCGCCCAGTCTGCAGCCTGGATATGGGATGGCCGTCCATGTACCAGAGCCGTCCACTTGTCCTGCATGTAGAGTGCCCATGCCAATCTTTTACGCAACCGACGTTCCCAGATCGGAATATCCCAATTCGTACAGTCGATATGTAGACCAAGGTCTTGGGCCAGTGCAACCAGTTGCACTGTCAGACCCCAGTCGGTCGATTGACGTCTTTGCAACAGCAACAATCCAGCTTGGAGGGCAGACAGCTTGGGATGTTGCATTGCCATGCTGAGTGATCGTGCCGCGAGTTCCTCGAGTCGATAAACGGACGGTTTAGGATGTTGAGAGAGCACAGGATCCCGGTTCCACCAACGAAGAGCCAGGAGATACATTCCAGCCAACAGACCCGAGTGAAACTGACGGTCGCCACATCGATGTCGATCCATGAAGGTGTGTTTCTGAAGAATGGGAAAGCTGGGATGTACATTGCGGAAGTACAGGTCGATGAGCGAAGGACCATAGGGCGCCACAGTCTGTTCGACGGCAACCAGTGTTTGCAGCTCGTCTTCGTACGTCGAGAATGCGGCATCCGTGTGCATACTGAAAAAGTCACTGTTCGCTACCCTTCTGATCTTGCCAAAGCCGGTACTCGTCTCGTGACGACTACCGAAATCCGAGAATCCGAGAAGAGAAATGTCCAAGGCCGACGTACGTCCAATGAGCCTGCAATGTTGTTCTCGTTGTAAACTCAGAGTGTCTCCCAAAACCACGCCGCGTACGGGTTGAGGAGCATGCTGTGGTTTCTCCAGGCGAATCACAGGGGCAACAGGACGTTGTTGTGGAGGAGGTGTTTGTCCTGGACTTTTCGAGTCCTTTGGGCTGCCATGACTTAGCAAGAGACAACCAGTGAGTACAAGCACGCAAAACGCTTACCGCTTGGAGTTTGGTGTGTCCTTCGACAAAGTAGAGTCGTCTACCTTTCGCTTGCGTGGTTGTGCAGCCTCGACAAAGGTGCAGTCTTGCTTGTGGAATTCACACAAAACACAAGGTAATGAGTCTTGTAACACACACTTGCTCTTACGTCTACGGCAACCGTCACCTGTAGGGGAGTGATTAGTCTTTGAAGCTTGGCGCGAGGCAATATAGTAAATGTACATACAGGGTCTTTCTCTTCGACCACGCGAGCTAGTGACTACAGAGAGAGGATCATTTAGTGGATGGCACGTGGTCATGCTTAGAAGATGGCCTTACTGCTCCTTGGTTGTTGTTGGTTGAAAGCCATTGGACCGGAGCGAGGGGCCAGAGGTTGTATAGCCACAGCAGCGGCCATGATGGGTCACTATCGTACTTTGTTGAAAGCAGCCGCCGAGGTCCCGAACTCGGACAATCAATTGACAGCGGGGACTGATAGATAATGCGCAAAGAGGCCGCGGGGGAACGAGTTCGATAATGGCTATTATAGTAGACGGCTTATCGCGAGATAGGCCTATTGTAGCTGGAATGATTCAAGCGGCTGAGAATGGATGGTGGGGAGGGTCCGGCGAGATGGTATGGAGTGAACAATCAATCAGGCAGCGGGATCGGACGAGCCACAGAGCATTGCGAGCAGAACAAGATGTTTGAAAGCGGCGACAGTCATTTGATATGCCAGTGACCGGGTGAAAGGTTGAGACAATTGCACCGATGCACCCTCTCCTACCTCTACGTTGTTTTATGTAACAGATTACCAAATAGATGAGGGCCTAAAGCCACTCTAGGCAAAGCGCAGGTTGCTCTCCAGAGACCCAGAGATAGCAAGTCGAGAGTTCAGAGATAAGCAAAGTCCTGGCCAATGAGAGCGGGTGCTGCTTTTTGCGCCCGTTGGATCCGACACGCTTCCCGCTCCTCGAGGACTCCCAGGCTTCAAACCGTGTGTAATAACATCTCACACCCCGAACCATCGCTCTGGCACAGCCTACAGACGTCTCGAGGAATGTCGCTGCTCCCTTGGCGTGCGTATACAACATCGATGGTATCTATTCCCTTTGTCAAACTTCCGTCACACATGCTTGTGCGCCCTTCGAAGCCTCGCCCTCAACTCATGTAAAAGCCAATTACAAAAAGTCAAAAGCAAACACTGGACGATGCTGTCACTGTCACATGTCAACGCTCAGGGTCCTGTCGGTCCGCCATACCAGCATCCGAGACGAATTCCCTACCATCGGCATATCCGAGTGTAGAGAATGTGGACTTTTATACCAGTTGAAGCGCTGGTATGGCTCTGGTATAGCTCTGGTATGGCTATTATAACCCACAAGGTATAAGATTGGTCGAGTCAACTTGGAGAGCCTTAACTCCGACAATATCTCCACGGACACGACTCGAGTGTCGACAATCATGGCGCACTTCTGCAGACTCTCAGAAAGACCACTGATGGGGTTGAGGCTTTGATGCTGATCCGAGTGACAGAAAAACAATCGTGCAAGTCCATAATTTCGTAAGTAAGGATACTAAAGCTCATCTCGCTTCCTCATCTGATGCTTGGCCGCCTCGACGTCTTCTTCCCAAACTTTCTTCTTTGGATTGCGAGGGATGTCACCTCTTTCTTGGAGGATTGTGCCGTCTCCTCTCCTCTGAGGTTGCTTTTGCTCTTGTGGCTCTTCCTTCTGTGGTGCTGGCTGCTCACGGCTGGCTTCTGCCATCTGACCAATGCTTTGCGACATGCTGCCCTCGGGACTGGGATCTTGAGGACGGCCATCGACACCGGCCTTCGCACCACCACCTCCGACTGGTACGACGTTTGCTGGGCGTTGATCCATACCTCTGCGAAATGTGGGGCGATCGCCTGACGCGCTGGGTTGAATGCGTATGCTTGGCTGTATGGAAACACTTGACGACACAGAAGAGACTGCGACAGTAGCTGAAGACCCACCGGTGATGCCGAGAATGCCAAAAAAGAGATAGACAGGCTTGAGAAGCAGAAACTTGAAAGGCAGCCAGATGAACCACCAAGCGGGACCGTATATCAGTCTTCTGAAGACCAGCCAGCAAATGGTAGTGACGAGGATGTAGAAAGCAGTTTCGAGATACCAAGTGTCGCTTTTCTGGCTCCTCACGAGGGTTCCGAGGAGGTTTTTACTGTTGTTGAGGAGAGAGTCAAGATCGGTGTAACGCTCACCTAGATCAGCGAGTGCTGCTGTGGACTGGTCTAGAGTCTCTTGTGCGAAGCGCGAACTGGAGAGCTCCGAGGTAAGCAGGTTATGTGTACGGCGGAGAGCAGAGGTCACGTCGGTCGAGGCGTTGATGAGAAGCTCGTCCTGGGTGAGTTGCTTGGGCTGAGGTCGACGGGCGGCGAAAGGATCCGGAGTCGACGAGGTTGAGTCTGGCTCGAGGGGTTGTTGTAGGGAAGCGAAGAGGATTTCGCGTTCTTTTTGCTTAGCAGCTTCGGAGGCACGCTTGGATGAGAGCTGGGCGGCGCGGAACTGGCTTCGGGCGCTAGAAAAAGAATGAGTACAAGATTGATCGAAGGTGTGCCGGGAGTTGAACATACTGCTTCAGATCCTCGTCTAAACGGGCTAGTTGAGCAGCGATACGAGCCCTCTCTCTGTCCTTGAGACTGTCGCGGCGACGCTGAGAATATGTACCAAACTCTACGACGTCCTCTATCTCCTGACGGACAGTGTCGAGCGTGTCGTCGTGCTGTTTGAGGGCGTCGCGAATGTCGTGTGCAAGCTCGACACGCACGTCACCGTCTCCTTGGAGCGGCGTGGATCCGGGTTGAAAGGAGAGTTTGGAGAGGCGGCCGATGAGCTGAAAGGTGAGCTTGATATTGTCGGACAGTTGCGACAAGGTGTCGAGGAGGCTCTGGTTCGTCATGGCTCGACGCTCAAGTCGAGAACGAGCTACCTATGCGCGCCAAAACATGGCACCAAGCACCAAGCCCCGGGCACCACTCTTTCCCCACGCCGTCTGCTTGCACGGCTGTTGCCGCCATCTCGACCTGCCTCATACCGATCCGGCTTTTTTGTTGCGACGAGGTCAATAATTGCCCAGATCCCGCAGACGTCCACGCCATCGCATCCCTCATATCGCCAACATGATTACTCGCTTCTTGACGTCCGTCTCGACCGCCTTCTCGCCCTTCAACGCCAAGTCCGGCAAGACAGCCCGCAACTTCCTCGCCCTTCTCCCGCCAAATGCCCGCCAGACCATGAAGATCGATATCAAGCAGCTCCCCAGGGTCGATGCCAACAAGCCCGCCCTCTTGGCTCTCAAATTCAGTACTGCCCTCCGCGCGCCCCTTTCTGACACGCCGCTTGCTTACACGGAACCACAGAGGATGGCAAAGAGATGAACCTTGACTTGGACACATTGAAGATCAAGGATATCATGACAGAAGTCGACAGACACTCGCGCATGCTCGGCAGAAAGGAAGAGCTGGCTGGTTGATCTATCTCACCTTGTTCATTTCACTTTGACTTTGCATTGGGAGGAGCGAGGCGTCACGGTTACGACAACTTTTCACACGACATTGTATTTCTAGCAACGTCAATTCATGTGTATATTACTGCATGGGAAGAGGGTTTCTTGGAATCAAGATTCAAGATAAACAAGTTATGTGCAATTCCTTTTTCGTTGCTTGTAGATTTGTATATCTAAACCATTCTGGCATCTTTGATCATTTAAACGGCAGCACCGGAAATGAAGAACCACTTGTCAATGCTGGGGTCAATGGGGGCAGGAGCCTTGTTGTCAGCCTGAGGGATGTCAAGCTTGCTGGCATCGGTGCGGTCGTTGGAGTGCGAGACGGTGGTGTTGGTGCTGTTCACCTGGTTAGCTCTTGTCGGCCCGTCTGCTCTGCACTCGAAACTTACAGGTTGATGTCACCCTTGTTGGTCTTGCCAGTGATGAGCTTCTCCCAGGCCTCGGCGCACTCTCTGACGACGTCCATGGCGTACTTCTTGTTCTTGCACTCGCCGCTGAAGGCGAACTGGTTCTCGGGCTTGCCGTCGGGGATCTTGTAGATGCGGAACCACTCGTTGGTGGCACGGAGAAGGCCAGGCAGGTGTCTCTCGACATCCTCAATGTCGTTGAGCTTGGGGGCGAGAGGGTCGTTGACGTCGATGACGATGATCTTCCAGTCAGTCTCGCCCTCGTCGAGCAGAGCCATGACACCGAGGACCTTGACCTGCTTGACCTCACCGGGCTTGGCGACGAGCTCACCAATCTCGCAGACGTCGAGCGGGTCGTTGTCACCCTGAGCCTTGGTCTCGGGGTGGGTGACGTTGGGGTCCTCCCAGGTCTGGACAGACGGTCAGCTGAGCCGCAATGCGTCAATTGCATACGAGTTCGGGCATACCTGGGGGAAGGCACCGTAGTTCCAGAGGTAGCCCTTGTGGGGGAAGCAGTTGCGGACGAAGCGGAGCTTGCCCTTCTTGGTGTCCTGCTTGATGGGGTTGAGGGTCTCCTCCTTGGAGATCTGGGGCTTGTCAGCGTGCTGCTGCAAGGCATTGAGAGGTGGTGCGGCTTACCTCCTGCTTGGCGTTGGTCCAGCGAGGGATCTCAACGACCATGTTCAGGATGGTCTGCTGCTCGTTGGCATAGAGGGGGATGTCGTGGAAGGGGGAGACGGGCTGGCCATCCTTCTCAATGTAGATGCGGTGCTCAAGGGTGTGAGGAGCCGCGACAGAGCGGACGGAGTACTTGGGGGAAGACATGTTGTGTGATGAACGTGTCGTTGCGGACAAGTGACGAGCGACCTGAGCAGTGCGAGATTTGAAAACAGCAGCGTCGGCGGCTTTGGCCGTCGTGGTGGGGTCAGCGCTGCGGCTGATGCGGTGAGCCAGCGTGGAAACTGCCAGTCGCCCAACAGAAGGCCTGGCTTGCGTCGTTGGCAAAAGAGTCAGTGTCAATTGACGTCTGCACACTGCCTGGCTTCTGCGTGCAAACATGCAGTTGACTTGAAGTACAATTATCAGATTCGGGTGTTGGGATGCTGACTGCTCGGTCAATGGCTGTGTTCGCAACCTCGGTCTGAATTTGTTTTGCCCAAGCACTGGCCTTTCCCCACTCCCTCCCTGCTGCCATTGAACTTCAACTCCTGTCGAGGGTATAGTCCTGCCATCCAGTCTTCTCGCTGTAGCAAAAGGAATCAATACAATCTATTCGGCTGCCGGAACATCGCAAATTCGTCCATAGTCTCGCCATCTTGAAAACGAAAGTCTTGTACTTCATCGTGCTTTTCAGCAGCACATTTATCCCACTGCACTCCATCCTCCGCTGGCAGATCATAACCATCATGTGAATCCAGAGATTCTGGGTCCTCGTCTGACAATTCTTCGAAGAATGGACCACTGTCGTCTTGATATTCAATGGCTTCAGGTCGAGCCCAATGTACATGCTCACTGATGCAAGCTGTATTGTCTGGATAGTCATGCTCTGTATAGTCACCAACGTCCAGTCCCCAAAGTCGGAAGTCCGCATAATCGTAAGCAGCAGATGTGTACTGATCATGGGCATCAAGTGGATAATGATCTTGGATATCAGGTGGAGTATACTGGAGTGGACCCCCATCGTAAAATGCTGGAATCGAAGGTCGAGCCGCCTGCTCACAATTTTGTAGCAGTGTTTCCCATGGCACCAAATGCTGTTCGATCATATGGTCGCTAGAGAGTGTCCGTTCTTCTGGCTCATCGAGAGCACCACGCTTGTCGCTGCCCAGTATGTTTGGCGCTTTATCTGTCGATAAAGCCCTGTTCGTGCTGGAAAACCTGGTTACGTTCTGAGGGGCCAGGTTTATAGGAGCAGGTATGGCAGTTTTATGCTTGTCAAGGTGGAGTATTGGTATTGCCTCACTGGCGATTTCTCGGGCGACTTGAGGCTCGACTGGTAGGCGAGTAGCTTGGCTTGTCTCTTGAGCAGATTCGGACATTGGATCCTGACTTTTGCTGTGTTCCTTAGTGATTGCCTGCTCTGCAGAACGATCTTGGGCCGTTTCTTGTTCGGGTAGGGCGCCCCTTATCTCCTCGCGGGTCCTACTCTGGAGCTGACCTGCTGCCAATGGCTCAAAATCCGGAGCAAATTGCGTCACTCGTGCCGAGGCTGCTCTTCCAGACTCTGACCAGCTATAATGGCTTGTAGCAGGTGGATCTGTACCCCTGCCTCCGAATCCCAGGAACGGCTTCTCAAGGAGATCTGATACTACAGGAGATGCTGGCTGGACGTTCCGTGCGACTGTTGATGTATCAGGAGGCGGCGTGTGTCTACGTCGAATAGTATCGTTGTCGCCGGGTCGTGTTCCGCCAGCATCGAAATATCTCGAGATCTCTTTCTCAGATGAATGGCGACTCTTCTTCTGGGATTTCTTCTTAGCCTTCGAATCATGCTCCTCCTTCGACGGAGATTCTGGCTTCTGCAGGAACCTCATCTCGGAAAAGACTAGATCCGGTACTGCTTGAGTTAGTATTTGAAGGTTAACAAGAGTACTTGGATCTTACGCCCTTTGCCCCTGGTCGGGCCCGACGAGCGGCCATTGGTATATAGCCCGAACTTGGTTCCAGGATCGAGCTATGAGTCTCAGTAAGAGTCAAAACTAGTAGAGGTGGGCTCGAGAATACCGTGATACGGCTCTTGGGAACATTTTTGGCTCGGAAGGTTTGAACCACACCTGTTATTGCCTCGCTCCTGTGTTTCTTGCGACGCGACTGCTTTGATTTCTTTTCCTTTCTCTTCTTCTTCGGTTTGGGTTTCGATTCGTTCTTGGAGTGGTATTTGTCTGCTTTGGTATGATGACGTGGTCGCCTCTGATACTTTATACTGGATGAGGATGATGATTGCGAGGGTGAACGAGACGTGGTTGTTGAAGTGGCGTCGCTTGTCTCCGGACTTGAAGAACCTATAGACACGACTGGCTGTTTGTCTTTGGTACCTCGATCTTTTCGATTGGCGAACGGTTCCAGCAGGGAGCTTGTCTTGGAGCCTCGCCCACGCTTTCGAGGTACATGAGACTGGTCAGTGGACAGAGGAGATTCGTTGGGTGGACCTGCTTGTTCCAAGCCCTCAATCCATTGGTCGATATTCATGTTTTGTAGAGATTCATGACCATGGAACTATGATGACCGAGAGTCGCCTACCGGCAGACGCCAATGCTGAGCACTAGACCAAATGCCGTGAGCCTGTCAAGGAAGGAGCTTCGGCGTCACTGGCGAGCAACTGCATCCCAGAGCCACGCAGAATTCCCCAGACCCAACTGAACGTTCGATCCATACACAATCGTCAGTTACTGTCGTTGAGCAGCATCAGAGTTACACCAGCATATTGCGCCTTACATAAGTGTAGGCTTTCTGGGGGGAATAGTGAACGTCGTGGTCTGTTGAGCAGTACCTGTTGCTTCTTGCTTGCAGCAACATGCAGCTTCGTATGCAGTCAAATCGTTGAAAACAAGGTGACATGGTTGGAAAGGGTGCTAGAAAAGCAAGTACCAAGCAAATAATGGTACATATGATTGATTTGGCCGTGAACTGTCTTCTTGGTCTAGCTTCCGGGCACCCCTCCCACGTACTGAAGACCGTCATCAGAGTGTGGCTACAGAAACAGTCAAGTATTCCCAAGCAAGAGACGCATACCAGAGAGAGTCCATCGAGCTACGCTTCTTGGTGGATGCTACTCTTCTCTACAAAATACTATGCAATGCCACTGTGGGTGTCTTTAGCGTATCGGAAGGACAAGTAGCAAAGAAAAAAGCCCAAAGTGCCGATTGCTGGTTTTCGCTCAATACAAGCATCCAGCACACCGACAGGTCTTCAAGGGAGGCCGCATATTGACAGACCGGCGGTTCATGCATGCAAGGCTGTGGTTGGAGCACTTGGCCCACTCACTGCAATATCGGACCATTATGATCACCACTCATTGGTGTCGGGTGACAGAAGTATTGGAGAACCACAGGACTGCTTCCCACTCAGTTGCTGCTGTGATCCAATGCTGTGAGTCGTGTCATGTCATGAGCTTTCTGCAGTGTGTGTAGCCTTCTTTGATCGACCCCACCATCCCTGAGCCCAAGAGACACACCCGCGCTATCTTGTTGCATTTCACGAATCAACCTTTACCGGCAGTATTTAGCTTGGGTCTTGGGCTGCAGAGGAGACATTCCACGTGCTCGCTACTGCCTTGTCACCTTGCTTCCATTCCTCACTTTTTTTTTTCTTCAGATCAGTTTGCCAGCAAGCATCTCTTCACATAAACAACCTGTACAGCTCACTGGACGTTTGTCGTTTGTAAGTAACAAAAGGTCGATTGCACTTCACAGAAACAACAACAACGCTCACCACTCGACAAAGCTGTCTTCCACACTTTCCGTCCAAGTGCCCCCCCTCCCCCGCTTCCAATTCCCCCAGTTTCAAGCAAGTGAGTTTCTCATCAACCGACGTGTCGCCTGCCAATCCTTCCGCTTCGTCATCCTCAACCAAGATCTTGCAGACTCCTCCTAAACTATTATCCTCCAGACATCTTCAAAAAACATCAATCATCATGTCGAAGCTTTTCATTGGGTAACGATCGTCCGAACATGCGCCGGTGGTCACTCGCTAATACATGTCGATAGCGGCCTTGCCTGGCACACTGACGACGTCGCTCTGCGCACAAAGTTCGAGGAGTTCGGCGTTGTTGAGGAAGCTGTAAGACATATGCGCGCGCACGAAACTCCTTCTACAAAGCCCAATACTGACGCGATATGTGACAGGTTGTCGTCAAGGACCGTGACACCGGACGCAGCCGTGGCTTCGGCTTCGTGCGCTTCTCGAACGAGGATGAGGCTGATGCCGCAATCAAGGCCATGAACGAGATCGAGTGAGTCACGAAACATATCATCGACGGATTCTTCATTGTGCGCAAAACACAACACACGCATTCGCTTCGGCCTTCCAATTCACCCATCGGACATGAGGTACTAAACTCTGCAGATTCGACGGCCGTACCATTCGCGTGGACAAGGCTTCCGAGCGCGGCAGCGGCGGCGGTGGCTTCCAGAGCCGTGGCGGATACGGCGGCGGTCGCGGTGGCGGCTACGGTGGTGGTGACCGTTACGGCGGCGGCGACCGTGGTTACGGTGGTGGCTACGGTATGTTTTCTCTCCTTCTCGGTACCGCTTGATCTTCCTCAACTGACAACTCTCTAGGCGGCGGCCGTGGTGGCTACGACAACCAGCAGGGCGGCGGCTACGGCGGTGGCTCCAGCTGGCGCGGCGGCAACCAGGGCGGCTACGGCGGTCAGCAGGGTGGCTACGGCGGCCAGCAGGACGGCGGTTACGGCGGTCAGTAAGCGTGCCATGCCAGGTACCAGACCACACACACACACATGACGGATCATCAAAACGATATGAACATCACGGCCTTAACACAGGGCCATTGCGAATTGCCCAAGCTAGCGGAGCATCTCACGGCATATAGTCTAGTTCTCTGACGTCTGCCTTCAGAATTCAGTAATCTCTATAGAATGCCACTCCTCTTTGATTTCCACCTACCTGGCGTCCTAGCGAGGGTTCTGATTGTCTTGCTTGTCGTGAATATAGCAGTGAATCACCGCAATGTTGCTGGTGACGTATCTCGTACACTTGTGTCGTCCACGACAGCTTCTTTCATGGATGATGACAGAGGGCTACGAATATGCGTGTCGGTTCGAGTCTGAGCTGGTCGGCCATGGTCCATGTTCAAGACGAGTGCGAGGCCGTTCTCGAGATCCTGCCATGCTCTCAGAGCGACATTCGAGGTATGTTTTTCGAGAACGGACCCTCTGACAGATTGTGGGGAAGCTCGCCGCCAACGGACTTTGGCGCATCAAAACGCCGGGACGGACAAAGAAAATCTCAGAGACGCTGGGCCCAAGATTTCTTCTAGATCCGAATCAACAAACCCGGGCGGCTCTCACGACACGGCATCATGGCGACTACGCAACCCACTACGCCGCTGAAATTCAATGGCGCTGGTCATCTCACCACTCGCCTCGTCCTCGCGACCCTTACTGGCCGTCCGGTCCGCATCTCACAGATCCGCGCATCGTCTCACACAAACCCCGGTCTCGCACCGCATGAGGTCTCGTTTCTCCGACTTTTGGATGCAATCACGAACGGCTCTGCGATCGAGTTCTCCATGACTGGTACGACCTTGGTATACAAGCCCGGCCTCATCGTGGGAAGTGCTGCAGGCTACGGCGCAAGTGGCGGCGTAGTAAAGCATGAGCTGCCCAGAGACTGCGCCAGGGGAGTCAGCTGGTTCATTATACCCTTGTGCATGCTCGCCGCCTTCTCCAAGGCCCAAGTCAACGTTATCTTCACAGGCCCTGGTGTCATCACAAGTGCGACAGACAAAGGCGACGTCAGTGTGGACACAGTACGAACGGCCATCCTCCCTCTCTACAAGAACTTTGGCATCCAGAACAACATTGAGCTTCGCGTGTTGAAGCGATCAAATCCCGGACCGAGCGGAAGAGGTGGAGGTGGAGAAGTGCAGCTGGTCTTTGGACACCAGGTCAGACTACCCAAGACGATACACATCATGAACCCTGGCAGAGTCAAGAGGATACGCGGTGTGGCATACGCGACTGGAGTGGCAGGCGCAAACAACGCCAGAATGATCGACACGGCTCGCGGAGTGCTTAACCAGTTCGTCGCCGACACGTACATCTTCTCCGATGTCTCGTCAGCACCTTTGATTCCGGCCCCGGAAAGAAACAACGCGGCAGCAAAGAAGAAGATTGGAGTGGGTTTCGGTCTGAGTCTGGTTGCAGAATCAAACACGGGTGTTCTGTATTCGGCAGACGTGGCTAGCTCGGCAGCAGGTGGTGAGGCACCAGAAGACATCGGCAAAGCTTGTGCATATCAACTGCTGGAGAGCATCTCGCAAGCAGGGTGTGCGTCAATCGTGGCAGCCCCAACCATGCTGACGCTGATGGCCATGGGAAGCGAAGATGTAGGAAGATTGGTCTTGGGCAGAGACGTGCTGGGTACTGAGGAGGTTGTGCAGCTAGCGCGAGACCTTCGAGAATTCGGCATGAGCGGCTGGGGGTTGAGAGATGGCAGCAACGCCGGGGATGTGGTTGTGTCGATTGTTGGAAGGGGCGTGGGTAACGTCGGAAGGAAAATTGCATAGCGGTCCGGAACTTGACCTGGTTTTATATACGATAATGATACCCCATACTACAGTAAACATGGATGGCCGAGTCGCAGGTCGAGTATCGTGGTGGATTGACTCTCTGTTTTACCGGCTATCCAAAAGGCGAGAAAGCCGAACCGAGGGAACGTGCGCGCGAACCCCAGGGTCCAGGAGCATCTTCATCGGCAGCGAAAGGTGGCTTCAAGCACAAGTCGGCCTTCTTGACGCAACCTCGACCTTCCCTCGACACTCACCAAAAGCCTCCGGGCTTGAGAAGTTGCTTGAATGCTGTGCTAAACTAGACCCGACCTCTACATTCCTTCTTGTTAGCCTTTCAGTCTCTCCCGTCTTTGCGACTCGGACCAAACCCTAGGAACATCACCATGCCGGTCAAGTCTCGGTTCACGCGTCTGGACGCCTTTACCAAGACGGTCGAAGATGCACGGGTGCGCACGACCTCTGGTGGAATCGTTACCCTCTCGTCTCTGCTCTTGATCCTATGGCTCGTCTGGGGAGAATATGCAGACTACCGCAAAGTCGTCGTACACCCTGAGCTTATTGTCGACAAGGGAAGAGGAGAAAAGATGGAGATCCACATGAACATATCCTTCCCTAGAGTGCCGTGCGAGCTTCTCACCCTTGATGTTATGGATGTGTCGGGAGAAATCCAGACCGGTGTCATGCACGGTGTCAACAAGGTCAGACTTGCTCCCGAGTCTGACGGCGGTCATGCCATTGAGAGCAAGGCACTCGAACTGTAATACTCTCGCACCATTGCTCCCCTCAGACCTCATGCTGACCCTTATTAGGCACAGCGATGACCCTGCTACCCACTTGGATCCCGACTACTGCGGAGAGTGCTACGGTGCGCCCGCACCTTCCAACGCACAGAAGGCTGGCTGCTGCAACACTTGTGCTGAAGTTCGCGATGCCTACGCGAGCGTCTCTTGGTCTTTCGGAAGAGGAGAAAACGTCGAACAGTGTACACGCGAGCACTACTCGGAACATCTCGATGAGCAGCGTAGAGAGGGCTGCCGTATCGAAGGTGGAATTCGTGTCAACAAGGTCGTTGGAAACTTCCACTTCGCCCCAGGTAAATCCTTCAGCAACGGCAACATGCACGTCCACGACCTTGAAAACTACTGGGCTGGAGGTAACAACGTTGAACACACCTTCACCCACAAGATTCACCATCTTCGCTTTGGTCCTCAACTTTCCGACGACGTTGTTGCCAAGATTGGCAAGAAGGGCATGGCCTGGACCAACCACCACGTAAACCCGCTTGACGACACTGAGCACAAGACTGACGAAAAGGCCTACAACTTCATGTACTTTGTCAAGGTTGTTTCGACTGCTTATCTGCCTTTGGGCTGGGAGAGGAAGAACTCCATTCTTGACCTGCCTCATGAGCTCGTCGAGCTCGGAAGCTATGGTCACGGAGAAGCTGGCAGCATTGAAACTCACCAATACAGTGTAACGAGCCACAAGCGAAGCTTGGGAGGTGGCGATGACCGCCAGGAAGGCCACAAGGAGAGACTGCACGCAAGAGGCGGTATTCCCGGTGTTTTCTTCTCCTATGTAAGCATCTGAGCTTTTCCCTTCCGCTATCGCATTGACTAATTCGGCTTGCAGGACATTTCACCCATGAAGGTTATCAACCGCGAGGCTCGCAGTAAGAGCTTTACTGGTTTCCTCGTTGGCGTTTGCGCTGTCATTGGCGGTACGCTCACTGTGGCGGCTGCCATTGACAGGGCGCTGTACGAAGGTACACAGCGAGTCAAAAAGCTGCATAGTGGATAGGCTCTGTAGTTGGCATGGTTTCATTATCAATACTCCAAAAATTCTAAAACCAAACTTGGGCAAACGTCAATCGTAACACGTCAAGTGTGTAGTGTTCGTGGAAGACACGACTAAGCATAGTTGCGAGCACCCTCGAGAACCCAGACCTCTCCATTAGCGACCTTGTTGGGGATACTCGAAACCTCGATGCCTCCTGGCTGAATCTAATGTCTTTGTTAGTTTGAAGCCTGGCAGACGAGCAAGCTAAGACTTGCCAGTTTCTTTCCATCCTTCTCTTCCCACCAGACAGTATCTCCACCCAGCGTTTGCACCTTGTGACCCTCGGCCCAGGGCGACTCTGGAACCACGTGCGCCTCGACAAACCGTCTGAGGTTCTTGTGCGCCCTGTCCTCGCCACTCTGACCATCATACGCATTCTGGCCTAGGGCAGCATAGTCTTGCGGATCCTCCCACGGCTTCCTGGGCAATTTGGTGATGGCCGAGTTCAGCGGCGCAAGCAGAGTCGTGTTGTGCGAGCCAGCCTCGAGGCGTCTAGATACAGACTCGATGTCGCGAGTGAAGCCGGCAAAGATGTTGATGTTGCGCTCTCTGCTCAGCACGTCGGAGATGGTCACGCCGCTGCCTGACATGACGTCGTTGGGTCGTTTTGTGCCTGGGAGGATGATCTTTGCCTGTGCGTCTGGCGCGTTGGGGGTGAAGAGGTTTGCCGAGGTCGCGGTGATCAAGCAGGCGGCGACGAGTGAGGAGGCGAAGGTTGTGCGGACTCTCATGATTTAGAGCAGGGGTGTGGTGCGAGTTGGTTGATCGGAAATCAAGGTGCTTCGTCTGGGGCTGGCACTCCACACATTCACGCAGCCCTTGGCATCTTTTGTGCGCTTGAACAGCGCGTGACCATTTCAAACTCTCTCTCACTATTCCAACACGATCCGTCTAATCAGTCTGGCCGTCATGACCACTCAACGACTACAGGTCCCGTCAGTAACAGAGGTAAGTAAACCATCACATCACCCGAAATTGCGGCAATAACTCATCGATGCAGGATGACTTGCGCCTCTTCCACAACAAACACTTTTCCCCTCTGACCTCTGGATCCTCCAACAGGGCTCATGACACTCAAATACAAGTCGAAGAAACCATCGATGATGACAACCTCGGCTACTACCCCGACGGCGTCAAACGCACACTAACCAATGCCCAAATCGCCATCTTCAGACACAGTGAAATCCAATCCCTTCTCCGCGAGCGCAGGCGAAACCGCGAATCCAATCAAGCAGAAGGCGAAACCATCCCCTCTGCTTCTAGCAAATCTACTGAATCGGTAGGTGACATAAGCCCACCAGAGCCAGCGCAAGACACTGGTAATCAGCGCTCTGCAAGCACAACGGGGTCTCAAGGCACAGGCAAGCGGAAATGGCAACGCTTCATCGAGACCTCCGAGGCGAATCCGGGGTCCTTGACGCATCGCAGGCTTGCCCGCGAGTTGGACGAGCAAAAGGCAAGTTCCATCGACTTGGCGTATGGTGATGAAGATGAAGAAGAATCTCCTTCTGCGGCTGGCGAGAAGCAACCAGAGGCTGGTCTCAGCACACAGAACCTTCAAGTGGCATACAACGACACAACCGAGTCTGTACCACTACAACAACCCTCACAAGACCCCCAGACTCCAAAATTCTTGTGGCCGACACTAGGCGCAAAGCACAGCTCGGCATGAAACAACAAAAAGAGATACGTGAGTAACCCAACCCAGACCCCCTCCCTTCCATCTTTTCCTCGATATGATGAGACAATCATCCTTAGACCGATGGCTGCGTGGGAAAAGCCATGGTCGACGCTGCGTTTTAGTACATAACCAGTTTGTTCTGACCACCACGGAAGCCGCTGGGGACTTTAATCTTCTCTCTGATTTATCCACTTTTCCTCTCGAATCTACGACTCTTTTGGATGCTTTTGGATGGTGTACTGACGAGCGATAGCAGATCAACAATCCTTGGGGCGAAAAAAAAAGACGCCATTCGAACACGTGAAACTTCTTTCACGCGTCTATACTCGGCATTAGATGTTAGTCTTATGAACACGTGTATCAACTCCATCATCGCTTTGAGGTCTAGTGACAGGGATCGTGTATGCTTGGCTGGAAGTAGTGAGCAAAAACGCCAATAGGAGCATTTTCACGAACCAGGCCCAACAGGATTACCGATGTCTGAACCACCAACGACCATGCAGCGGAATGTCATCCGGACAATTAGTGCAGAATTGAAACTGGCAAAAAGTGACCTGTTACTTTTGTGTTTCATGACATGTGGGAATGAGATCGAGAGAAAGTGGTATATCGACCAAAAGACCAGGGTGGTACATGCAACAAGAGCTCACAACCAAAAATTGATGGGGGTGTGATGACCGGACCTTACTCATCTGTCGCCGATGGCTCACCTTGGAAACCAATGCTATTGAAACCAAGACACAAGACAAGACAAGCTTCTTCGATAGATCGAAAGTTCAAATATGCAAGGTCTCTCGAGACCGAGAGCCGACTTCTATCTGTTCTCGAAAAAGGGTATCTGGCACGCAACAGTACAGCGTTCGCGAAGATAGACCAACACATCCATGTCCTCTCTTCCGCCACGTCCACCTTCGCATGTTACTTTTGCACCATTCGGCATAACGGCCATAGGTGGCGTGAGGGCCGGTCTTGTCGGTTGCGTGCGCGTGTGTGGCATATTGGGCGCAACCAAGACGAAGGGCATCGACTGGATGCAGGAGGGCATGTGTACTCGAGTTAAGGCCAATGCACCCGGAAAGCTCTCTTTTTAATGATTCGGCAAAACAAGTATGCATCTAGTAGAAGGACTCGACCATGGTGTCCTTGTTGGTGGTGTTGATGGCCGAAGGACCCATACCCTCGCCAAGCTTGAAGATGGACTCGACAACGCTGAGCTCAGTGGCAGTGGTATCCAGACCGGTGACGGCCATCCAGTCGTTGACAACCATACCGGCACCGACAACGGGCGAACCTCTGTTGACGGAACCGGCGACGAGAGGAACCTGCAGCAGCGAACTCAACTCGTCCTGGTCCTGGATGCTGGTCTTGGGGTGGACAATGCCACCAGCATTGCTCAAACTCATGTACGAGCCAACAAGCACGTTGTCGGCGATTGTCTGTCTGAACACCTCGACGCCCAAAACATCGGCAATGATCTCCTCGGTCTCGCGCTCCAGATCGGGGTGGACAAGGGCGACATGGTCGTTGCAGCAGATGACGTTGCCGAGCGCAGAGAGACGCTCCTCGATACGTTGAATCTTGACATCATCGGGTATGCTGTTGCGCAAGTGTTGCAGCTCCTGGTCTGATGTGCTGGTGGGGACGAGCAGACCTCTGCGGTTGCCTGCTGTGAGACGTCCAATGATGCGTGTACCGGCGATGGTGGTGTGGCAGATGGGGATGACGTCCTGGAGTTCGGCCTCGAAGACACTTGGGCACTCGTCAGTCTTGGTCGTCACGGCCTGTGATATGCCTCTTGTTCTTACCTGTAGAAGTTCTCGGAAGCGCCGACGGCAACAAGGGCGTACGAGTTTGTGAGGGTAGAGAAGACACCAACCCTAAGCGGCGGATTAGCATTCTTGCGCCTCGGATCTTTTCGTTTTGCTGCTCACTCGTTGGAGTTTTCGAATTGGGCGCGGACAGCCATGATTGTTGAAGTTGGTCGGCGTTGGTTATTTACTGCTCGGAGTGAAGGATGCGGTGGGGGCGTGAAAGAGTGGTTTGGTATATGAAAAGGAAGGCGAAGTCTGTTTCTTCCAATTCTCACATGTTCTTTGCCCGCATTTTTGTACGAGACGTCAGGGAAAGCTCGACGCTCGCGCCTTCCTCTTTTCGGACGCCACCATTGACTCAGTTCTCTCCAGCCAATCACCATCCAACGTTTCATCTACCATCTTGACTCACCTCTCTCGACATCTACTATAATTGGATGCTTTGCACCAAGTGCGCTTGATCTGCTTATACAGACTGTCCTATTGGATCAAGTCGCGCGTCACAATCACTCGTTGCGTCCTGGCAACCAATGACCCGCAATTTTCACCATGGCTGTCCTCATCTCTGTAAAAGTATGTATCGCATGTAGCTTTTGGTATGGAGTGCTTTATTGTGCCCCTTGAAAAGTGGTAGAATCACAGACTTTAGCACACAGGAAGAACGAGAAGAACACAACAAAAATGCTAATGCTTTTCTTGCTTGTCGTGACCCCAATGTTCGCCAAGCCAAGTAGGCTCACTATCAATTATAAACCATTTCTGTCAATCATCGTGGCCCGTGATAATGCTGAAACTCTCTGTTCCCGAGACTCTGGTTCCGCCTCCTCCTTCCATCGTGTTGTTGATACTGTGCAAAAGCTGGTCCCGCATTATTCGATGCTGCTTGTCCGTTGGGTCCAAATCGGGGATCGTGGTTGGCCGGAAGTATAGGTTGTCCTCCATATTGTTGCCCATACGCCGGTTGCGTTGGCGGAGGTCGAGATGTTATCGGTGGAGGACCGTACCCACCTTGTTGCTGAGGCGGAGGTGGCAGGTTGTGAGGTCCACCATAAAATGCAGGCGGCCCTTGACCAGGCAAACCTGCGAATCCTGCTGGTGGTGGGTACGGTGTAATTGAAGGATATGGGCCTCGTTGTTCGTATGCGAACGGAGGTGGGGGTGCCGCTCCATATATAGGTGCCGGACCATATGGTCCTGATTGGGGTGCAGAGTTCGGGAAGCCTGGCAGTTGCGGCGGAGGAGCAGGTGCATAGTTCGTGTGCCGCGACTCTGCGGTACTATAAGGCCCAGTCCCGCCGAGTCCACTTGATGGCCTTGGATGGATGCCTGGTAGGCTGGGTTGAGGCGGAGCTGTGCTTGTTGTGCTCGCTCTTCGGTCCAGTGGGTTGTAATTCCGACTACGAGGCCAAGGTCCGTACAAAGACTTCTTAGGTGCAGGCATTTTGCGTGGCTTAGATTCATCGAGATCACCTGCTCGTTCAAGCAATGGTCCGAAAGAATCCGACGTGTTCCTCAAGGTCTGATGCACAGACTCCAGAGGAGTCGAAGAAGCAGGCAATGACGACCGAGACTCTCTTTCTTCCATCTTCGCATTGTCCGCACCACTGCTAGCAGGTTGCTCAGTGGCTGAAATCTGATGGACCACTGCTTTAGGGGCATGTTCAGCTTTGCCTTGTGGGTTGGTCTTGATGTTGCTGACAGCGAGACTTGACCAGAAGTCGGTAGCAATAGGTTTTGACGGTGTTGGTAGTGATGAAGATGTAACTACTGACTGCGGTAGTGATTCAGCATGTGACTGTGATGCCACAACTTGGCCTATCGGAGGGAGTTGTGGGAGTCCCAATTGAGGCCTTTGCTCTTGCTGTTCACGCTGTGTGTTTCGTGGGAAGAGAGGGGCAGTCTGTGTTGTTGATGGTTCGAGCACAGCTTGGCTGAAGCTGATAGGAGCAGTAGTCTGAAAGCGTTGCTCCGAGACAGCTTCTTCTAGAGGCTTCGCTGGAGTATTGGTGGAAGGAGCCACGCTCCCAGCGCGAGACATGCTGGGCCTTGGCACACTTAGATTATCTTGCCGTGAAGGTACATCTGACGGAGGATCCATTGAGGGCACCGGAATGCTCGCAAATTGTGCAGGCGTTGTGATGTTGACAGTAGTCGATGCTTCGGCCAACATCAACAGGCCAAGTGCCTCATTGTTTGGTATGACTGGGATTGCTGGTGGAGCTTCGACAATCGGTACAGGAGGTGGCTTGGCGACTTCCTCCGCCGCTTCTCCCAGAGCGGCAAGAAGCTCTCTCATTCTTCGTTGAGCATCCGCTGCGTCTCTGACAACAGGATCGAAGGTGGTGAATGGTCGTGGATCTTCTAGAGCAGATGCTTCGTCGTGCTCTAGATGATCGCGGGCAAGTTCGTGCCTTTCGTACATCTCATTGAACAACCTCTCGGTCTCCAGAGCAGGCCGACTCCGCCAGTGATATTCTGGACCGAGTATACCTCGAAGTGCACCTTTGGCCGTGACTCGTCGAAGTGAGGGAATGACATCGTCACCCTGAGATACAGAGTTAGCAGAGTATGCCATGTGTCAGGCTCTATTGCACGAACCTCGTCATCGCTGTATTCATCATCTTCAGCTTGCTGCTGTTGACGCAGTGTGTTGAGAAAGTCGTGCTGCAAGCGTATGATCATGTCGTCCTTGATGTTTTGGGCGACGTGCTATACGTCTGATCAGTTTGTAGCAAGGAAGCTCCGAAACAATAATGCTTACCTCGTAGTTTCTCTTCCGCATTGCGGTTTGCTCTTCCAGTATGTCGTTCAATCTCTGCTTGTTGAGATCCTTCTGCTTCTGAATCCAAGCAAGACGCTTTTCAAAATGCTCATCGAGACCGTTCTTGACGACCGGATATTCCGAGAAAGATTGATATGCTTCAGGGTCTTTATGAATATTGCTGACGCTTCGTTTCGCCAGCTCAGCAAGAATTGGTTTCAAGTTTTTGGCCACTGCTCGATAAGCCATACGCAGATGTAATTGTCTACGTAAAGCAGCCTCAACTTTCGGATTAGCATGCGGAGCTCTGCGCCTCCCTGGCAGACGTTTGACTGGCTTGTCACCATCTTGACTTGCTGTCGGCGCACCTCCAACAAGAATTGACGCCAATTGCTTGGTTGGTGACTCTTGATCGACATTCGAGTCCTGATTCGAACCGGCTGGAGATGCTGTAGCAGAGACAACAGGCGTGGGGTCAAGCGTTTCTATGCCAAAGCGTTTAGGCAAGGTAAGTTCATCCCGCGAAATGTCCAAGTCTGCATCTTCGTCATAGTCGCGCTCTGCATCATCTCCTTCTTGTGACGGCCCTGGCTCTTCCTGAGAACCCACAGAGACTTGTGTAGCAGGTTCGTTGGCCTGAGTATCGCCAGACTGCTCTGCAGCATCACCAAGTCCGGTTGTTTGCGTAGGTTGCTGATCAGATGAATCTTGCTCACCATTCACAGAAGCTTCGACATCGTGCATGGTGTCATCTTCGTGAAGGCTCCCTGATGTATCATGTGCGGTTCCGTTGGTGCCATGGCCTAGAGTTTCTTCGTCATGACCATTTGCAGAAGGTTGTGGGTCCTCAAAAGATTCTACTGTATCTTTTGGATTATCCTCTGCAGCATCTGGGTCGCTGTCTGCAGAATCTTCGTCATCATCCTCGGCAGAATCCTGATCTTGAGATGAATACGACAACCGTTTGACCTTCCTAGGTGGCTGCTTTTTCGTGGCTGGGGAGTGTAAGGCACGCTCAAACTCATCACTGCTCTTGATAGGCTGAGCTACCGAGATGTTCTCAGCTGTGACGTCTGACGTTCGTTTCCTTTTTCTCCGAGGCACAGGTGATGATTCGGCAATTGAATGAAGGTTGTTACCAGACATGCTCCTTGTAGAGGGTCTGGATGAGGATGACTGAGAGGTATAGACAGCTCCGGTCGGGGTTGACTTGGAAGCCATTGAGACCCTTCTTCTCTTAGGGTATCTCTCGCCTTCATTTTCGTGACCAGCCATTGGACTGATTTGACCATTAGAGTAGAGAGAACCACGTCGACTAGATCCCCCGTTCGAAGAAACAGCCTTGGATGCGGCACGTGTGGTCATATGTAAAGGTTCTGTTGGCTGCATGCGCGATGGCTTCTGCGGCGTGGCAGCTCGTTTCCGCCGGAGCTCCATTGTGGCCGCAGGCTACCACCATATCGGGTTACTGATATGGTCTACAGATAGGATTGGAGGACTTACGGATGAAAAGATACGAAAGAGTTGATTCGCGTATGTTGGGTTGTTGTGACGTAAAAATCTTTTGCTAGATCAATATCAGTAAACGAGTAATGCCGTCGAGATCGAGTCATGAAAGAAATCGTTAAAGGATGAAGTAGAGATATGAAGCGGTTGAATTTGGACTGAGCGAAGGGCAAAGTCCTGTGCTGCTGAAAGAGATTACAGCTTGTTGGCTCCGAAGCAACAAGGAGATCAAGGAACGTGATCGAAGTGGTTGTAATGAAGTTTCGGAAAGAAAACTCATCAAACTATTGCGCATATGATAGGGTAATCGATCGCATCAAGCGACATCGACGTGTCGAAAGATTTACTCACATTGAATGGTCAAGTCGGTCGAGATGATGTTGCTTTGGTGCAAAACTTGATCGCCTCCAAGAGAGACAAATCCCAAGAACGAATAGAAGAGTGTTGGAAATACGAAACGAACATATATGGGCAAGAACACGAGACGGATGAAAGAGCAAAGACGGTCGACTTTTGAAAGGTCTTGATCATGAACAACCTATCGAAGTCTTCTCTCACCTGGACAGACACACACACACCTTGAGCCTCCAAAGCGAGTTATGCCCAGCCAATCAGAAAACGGCTGGCTTGTTAGCGCCATATCTGAAAGCCGACGGCTCCACCCGAACTCCTTGACGTGGCCAAAAACTGGCCAGATACCAGCCACATTGAAAGGAGCAGTTGATGAGAAAACAGTATAGGCTCTTGGAACGCGACATTTTCTAAACTATGATTTGAACAGCGAGATGCAGAATCTTACAGTTCTTTACATGCCGCGGCCAAGTTCACTGAAAAGCCAGACACGGTTTCGCGTGCTTCGACCATTCGCGGAGATAAATGCAACAACGGCTCTCTGCATACTCTAGATTCGAGACACCTTTGTCGCAATACTAAAGCAGTTCTGAGTGAGCATGAGTTCGATCATGCCGCATGCAAGCCTCACGCATACTAAAATTCACAAAAGATACAGCAATAGCTCCTGCGAGTAGCGAAATCAATTTCTCCGCGCTATGTACCGAGTCCGTTTGGACATGGCGAATTAGGAAATAAAAAGCCAAAGTATCATGACTATCGTGTAGAGTCTTCTTGACCGTAAACCAGTTCCCTGCTTCCCTTCATACGGCAATTTTATTGCTCCTCCGGATCCTCAGGCTGGTCGAAGAGGAAGTTGGCTGCGAGCTCCTCGTTCTTGTCGCATGCGAAGTAAGCTTGGATGACAAGGTCTCTCTCGAAGCCGAGACGGCAAAGCTACAGAAGTGTTAGCGGATATAAAATGACACGGATCAAAGAGAACTCACTCTCTCGATAGCTTCTCTCTCCTCCTCAGTGACACTGATGGCTTGAGCACCAGCGGGGAGAGCGGCGTCGTCGTCAACATCCTCAGCAAGAAGAGACATGAAAGCCTCGGGATTTTGGCCGATAAGCTGTGCAATTTGAGGGTTACCAGCGGCAACCTGCTGAAGGATAGGCTCGAGCATCTGAGGCTGAGCCTGAACGAGCTGGCGAAGTTGCTGGAATTGAGGGTTGTTTCTGAGGAACTCCAGAGGGTCACCACCTGCATCCAGTCCAGCCTCGGCGCCTTGAGCGGGCTGAGCTGCACGAGTACTTCCACGGCCACCACCCTGGGCAGCCTGAGCGGCAGCCTCGAAGAGGTTGAGACCCTCGTCGTCAGCACCAGTAGATTGTGCAGCAGGAGCAGCGGCGGGAGCTTGACTCTGTTGTCTAGGTGCAGCCTGGTTCTGCTGTTGCTGCTCTTGCTCACGTTGAGCGCTTTCGGGAATGCCGTTCAAAAGATACTCGACAGCACGATCGGGGTTGAAGAAAGCGGCGCGCATGGCACGATCGATGTCGGCGCGAGGGAAGCCCATGGCCTCCATGTTAGAGATGGCCGCAGCGCGCTCATCACCAAGAGTGAGTGCCGAGGGATCGTTGAAGCGACTGCTCTCGTTCGTGGCAGGAGAGGGAGTAGCGGGGACGGGGGCGGACGCAGAGGTTGAAGAGGATGTTGGTGCTTGAGGAGGAGCAGGAGTTGTGGCGGGTGCAGCGGGGGCGGGAGTCGCGGGTGCTGAGGGTTTTGAAGGAGCAGCCTTGGGCTTCGGCGAGTGTCAGTCGACTGTCTTGGAGCAGCGGGTAGGGAGGGAAGTATACCTTAGAGGTCATGCAGACGATGAAGCCCTTCTCCTCGATCTTGTACGACTCGACGGTCTTGTCGTCTTGCAGAATCTTACCCGAGTAAATGAGCTTCTGTGTCGATGGCTCCCATCCCTTCTCGGATGCGATCTTTGACTTGACTTCGCCGATCTATGCAGAGTTAGTCGTTGACACAAGCTATCGTCAGATGAAGGGAGCGTACGGTCTCCGAGGGCTCGGCCTCGATAACAAACTTCTGTTGCTTGAGATCCTCTGAAGCGACTGTTAGTGGGGGCGCTTCCACAAGGCGCAGAGCAAGAGAACATACTGAACGTCAACTTCATCGTGTTGGTTTCGTTGTGCTGGTATCTAGTTGTGGTTGTGTTATGAAGGTGGATGCGACTGACGGATCCGAGATCGAGGATTTGGCAAGATGTGATAGTTGGCGGAGTTGTAGAGTGAAGAGAGTGTGGCAAGCTGGACATGCTTCAAGAATGCGCGCCCGCCCGCAAAGCCAGCGAGCGTCATACAGACTCACCTTGGCGCTGTCTACGACTTTCACTCCATCTTACTCGCATCTTGTACATACCTAGATCTATTGTCTCATACTCATTGGTTTGTGACAGTCTCTGTTTGGCTGCTGCTGGTTGCTAATCAGTCGTCGTGTTGCTCTCGCTATCGATTCCTCATATACCTCCTCATTGTCAACCCCTCAATCACTGTCACCAACACAGCCTGAGCTTGCATAGTTGTGTGACCCGACTACACCATGTCTTGATCGGCACAAATCATCGGACGGTCCGAGGACGTACGAAGCAAAAGCGACAGAAGGCTCTCACTGGAAGTGGCCTCATGCTCTTAAACATCCATCATTTCTGACCCCGTTGTATTGTATCCAACCACTGGAACATACCATCATGCAGACCAAAACAGCGCTTCCTATTTCAATAATTGCTGACATGCGGCTATGACAGATATGCATTCGTTGCTGGTTCTGGACCGTTTATTGGACTTGCTGCTCTTGTCGAGTGATCACCGTCCTCCTATAGCAATATGCCATTTGACGATTTACTTTGCTCGAACCTGGTTGATGGGATATTCGTGTCAATGATTCCCGCCAATATTGCGACAGCAGCAGCAGCATGGAGACGAATGCAGACTATATGCAAGCCGAGCCAGTTGTCAACTTGTCGAGGCCTCCATCCCACTGCACCGTGCGACGAGAAAGTAAAAACTCTCCGAGTCTTTGTACTACCATCAGGCCGCTTCTCAGCAACGAGTCCCGCCGCTCCTGAGCGTCATGTTGATTAACTGTTCATTCTAGAATGGGCTGCCTTGCGGTTTCAAGAAGCTCTTCAATCTCAGGGTCTTGCCTTCTGATGTTGATGGTTGCCCGATAGACTGTGGGAGCGATCTTGAGAGCGTTACGAAAATAGTCAGCTGCAGTCGTACACATTGTGATATTCCTTCCGTGTCTTTGCACCACTCAAGCCTTTGTGTTGCAATTTCGATTGCTGCGAGTTCCGATTTGACTTTTCGAGGCGGCCCCACCTGTGATCTGTCAAAGCTGACTGACTGCTCAGAAGCTTCGTCGTCGCCAATATTCGACGACATCTCTCCAGCAGTGCCTCTCGTGTCATTTCGAATTGCCCCCTCCTCCTGCATACGACAACAGGCTAGAGATGATGGGAGCGCGGCAACTCGCAGCTGCACTTGTCTCGCGCCGTCTGCATTCTGGGGACCGGACTTGGATGGTCAATTGCTCAATGCTCGCCAGCCCGAAGAGGTCAAGTTCGCGGCCGAGCGCGTCCCCCATGCTCAACCATGGCGTTTGGTAGCGAGATGCCGCCGCCGATTGCTAACCACGGCATGGACAGCCCCCAGAACCCGGATTACACAGGCGCGCAATCCGGGAAGTCCTTGTTGATGATCGCAAACAACGACCGGGCGTGTGTTGATGGCTTGCTGCCGCCTGCTATGAGATAATGCTTGAAGAGATTTAGATGAGCATCTCCATCCTTGCCCGCAGCAACTTCCCTTACATATACTCCTTCTGTCCTCTGCCTTTAGGCCTCGTGTCTTTCGTTTTCCGTCCTGATCATCACCACTCCCCCGGATCACTATTGATTTCATGCATGAAACCGTGCAAGGACTCGATATGATATTCTAGTGCACATCCCCGACGACCGAGAATTCTTGGCTGCATACACCACACAACGTTCATGCTTGAGGCTCAAGGCTTGCGAACGCAGTCAAACTCGTGTCATCCTGCATCTTCGTTTCTCGCTCAGCTTACAATCGCCCGTTTCACCTCTTCTTTTCTCCTTCATCCGTCTCGACCTTTACAACCTTGGAGCATATTCACAACGTAGAAGGACTATCAAGTCTGAAAACCAGGATCACACCAAATATCAATTGAAGCATTCGAGTTTCATGTATCTCTGAAACCGCTGGAAACCGTTCTGTGTCTTCCACAACTCTTCGAGAAGACTTTCTGCCAACTCACCACGATCATTATACACCTTGCGCAAGCATACGACACTCCTTCAGACTGACCCACAATCATTTACTGATTATCGACCTCTCCACAATGGCTCTGATTCAAAGAAGCCCTGGATGCATCCTCAGCTGCCTGGCAGCTTGCTTCTCTACGACTGCTCTCGCCACTTTCATCACACTATTCGCAGCGTCCGTCCTCGTACCCACCCCCATACATATGCAAGCTACGGTAGCTGCTGTGTTTGATATTCTGGCCATCACAGTTCTTTTCATCTTCGTTGTCTTTTATACCTGCACCGCTCGCAACCTCCAATCTTACAAATGGGGTTTAGCAGTTGCGGTACTTTTGCCATTTACAGTTGCAATGATCATGTCGATCTACGTTCTTGGTTGGATGTACAACAATCTACCACTTATCGAGACACATTATCACTCCGAGAACCTCGCATCCATGGTCGCTGCGGCGCTCGCGATGTGGGCTCTATCGCTCATCACTCTTGGTGTTTGTGGTGGGCTCTACTGGAGATCAAAATCATCATTGCCCGATTCTGTTCTTTTCACGTCAGACCCACTACAGAGTTGCATGGACCTTGGAGAACACAAGACTCAAGCCCTCTCTTTGAACACACTCTCACCTTATGCACCGAGCTTCAATCGACCAGTATCCACATTCTCGGATGCTTCTGAAGAACAGCCGACTGGCATCAAGTCTAGTGTTCGTAATTCTGTGCAGCACTTCCTTCGTAAAAAGCAGTCAAAGGAGACTGTACGGTCAGATTCGATATCCGAGCGCAGACCATCCGATGGTTTCGAGACTTGGAGCGTTGCACCTACTCCTACCACAGTTGAGGCAACAGACGCTTTGACAGCACTGCGTGCCGCACAAACACATCGCCTTGAAACAATTCCTGGCAGTAGACCAGTATCTCCTGCCCATCCTCTTGACGGACCCTTCCCAGAGGCATGTGAGGAAGACGAAGAGGCTGACGAAGTGCCCGAGTCACCCGAGTTTCCACCTTTTGCTCCATCCTTACACCGCCGTCCATCGCACCAACAAATGAACCAGGATCAGACACACATTCATCCCTTGTTCCGCAGCGATAGTCCTTTGCCCTCTCCTGCTGCTTCACCAGGCACCATCATTACCTCTTCACCATTCGCTGGCCAGGTCGTCAGCCCTAGTGACGTCGCATTTGGCTCACGCAGCCGTAAAGGCTCTGCGTTGAGTTCACGACCCTCCAGCCCAACCAGCCTCAATCGCTCTGGTAGTGCTTTGAGCCTCAGCAGACCAGCCAGCTCACGGAGCATCAGAGGTCTCGCGGCACAACAAAGACCTCGCGTGGCCTTGAGTCCCAGTCTTGGAGACTTGAGGGCAGAGTGTGACATGTCCATCCAGAAACCCAGGCCGACACTACACAAGCGTGAACGATCCGCCTAAGCTCAACGCCTCTTGCCTCACGCCAGAGCTTGCCCTCTTACGATATAACGTCTCCTCTGTCATTTTTTGTTTCCGAGCTCTCGCAAAGTAAAGGACAAGCCTTTTTTCATCCACTTCTGTTCCATTTACCTGATATCCTCTGAGCGATTTGGCCCTTTCATCTTTCTATATTATTAGTGTTTTCTTTACAAACGATTCTCCTCTGTCTATTAACACTCCTTCTTGTCCTCTCTACTATAACGAGCCATGACCTATAGCGCAGACTACCAAAAAAAGAATTTCAATGGTCGCATGCAAGGCCAAAATCCTTCTTTCTCAAGCCCAATCTCGTTGTTCCTGCAGCATGGGCGCACCGGCGTTTTGGAAGTTGACGGTCCGTTGAACCTTGCGAATCCGTTCGCAAACTCTAAACTTTCGGGACGCCTGACAAGAAACGTTCTTTGCGTACGTCAAATTTCGAACATGCTTGCCGTGTTGCTGTGCAGCCAAAGTGTTTGGTACGGATGATGAAGGGTTCAGATGGCGAAATTTTGTGCTTGCCTTTGGTTCGCGAATGTCGTGTTTTGTTTCGTGGCTGTCTTTGGGGTGATATTGACAAGTGTGTTTAGCTGTTGCATCGCATTGCACCGATATCTGACAGCGACTTCCTGCTTGGATCTTGCGACTCGAACTAAAAATTCAATGTTTTTCAGTAGCTGCAATGAGCATCTGCAATATTCTATGGTTGTGCTGGAATTCATGGGTGGTTGGCATGGAGCAGACTCATCGAAAGCTGGTGGTGAGACATCTTTTACGGTGAAAGAATGCTGTCAATGCTTCTTAGATTTGTACCGTAGTTTTGTTGTACGCTATGGAAGTCGACAGCTTGATTGACTGCTCTCTGCGGCTCATCGACATCTCTAAAGATACGCGAGCGAATGGAATGCACAAAAGATATTCTAGTTATTGTACAGCTCCGAAGTTGACACGGCGTTTGCATTTCCAGAGAAACGAGACTTGAACAAGACACTCGGCGATAGCTATAACCTCTTCTAGTTGGTGTTACGAGAAGACTGCTGCATCTATAAAGCAGTCCTGCAGGCGAGTCGAGTGTGAGAGGAAAAGTGCAACCAACACCAACAAAGACAAGAGCAGGGCAGCAAAACCCCAACCCAACAGCATCAATCTCATCTCCCAAACTCCATCGGCGTCAATCTACATCGCTCTCCCAACACCACGTTTCTCCCATCGCTGATCTCCATCGCGTCTTTCGTTTGCATCGACGGACTCACCATAAAAACCGAGTCATCGGATCGCTAGAAAAAGGTCTCAACCTTCCATCTCTGTATCTGTTCGCCTATCGGGAATGGCGAGATGCAATCAAAAAGCATCCAAGATACCAATCTACACAAAACAGCCCCAGGTGGTGGGGATTGTTTGCCCACGCGAAAAAACTCAGCCCTCTTCTTTAAGATAATTCCGCTTCTAAGTTGTGCGGGCCGCGTTTGTTGTTTTTAATATAGTAGGCTTTTTTCATCAAATCTCGGGTAAAGCCTTGCGATCGAGCTGGGTTTTGTGGAGGACGGCTTGCTATTTATGCGTTGCAGCATGACGAGTGAAGTGCACCGACAAGGGCTGTTTTGCATTCTGCACTGCGATTGCTAACCTGGTTGCTTTGTCTGTGAAGTGGCTGCAAGAAGTGATGTATACTGCAGCTTGTTTGGCTCGCCTGTTTCATGCAACTTTGATTTGCTGTTCGTCGGAGTGCGGGCATCTAACCAACCAATTTCGCAAAAGACGAGTACAAGATACTGGTCAAGCAGCAGGAAACTCTCTTGCCGACTTTGGTATACTAGGAGGCTCGCACATAGCTACAGTGGACGCCCAGCAGCATACAGAGGCGGTAGGGAGGGATCGTCAGATGTAGCAGATGAGGATGCTCGGATCCGGTCGACGGCCCAAAACTCGTATGATGTACTAGGCTGAGATGCAATATTTGCAACCTTGGCTTTATAGGCCAAGAGACGGAAATGGAAGTTCTTCATTGTACCTTTGAAGCGGCACAACGTGCCTTGATGAGTTGGCCACCATTTTATTGTAAACATGGGGAAGATAGCCACCCGTTCTCTTCTGATCGAGAAGATTATACAGATATGGAGAGATATGATGATCATGGACTAAAATTGACACCTTCGTTTGGCATTTGTTTACTCATAGCTAGTGCGTTTGTTCCTTATAAGCAATCCATTTCTACACAATTCACATTGCTTACGATTTTGACATTTATTGCTTCGATTGCATAAGAGTACCTTGTTCTAAGTAAACCCAGCACTTGAGTGCTAGTAGTCCATCAACTGCAACTTCTTGCCAACCTTGTTCCGTGCCGCAGCTTTCTGGCTGGGCTTGATGTTGCCATTCTGCTCTTGCTTCAACGCTTGCAACAACATTCCAGCATCGAAGAAGCCATCTATACAAATTGTCAGTATTGCGATTATGCTGAAACAAAAGAGCAAACTTACAGCCACCCAAGCCATCGTCATCGCTGACCTGCTCACTTTCCATGGCAGGTGTCCTGGTGCCATCGACAAGTATGCCACGGGACTTTAGCCTGGCGTTCTTTGGTCTGGCCTTTGCTTTCAGCTCTTCTGCTTCTCTTGCACGACTGGCGAGCTTGTCGGTGTTGGTGCCCCTTCTCTGTGTCTGTCTCAGGACCTTTCTCATCTCGAGGAAATAGCTCTCGATGGCGTCAATGTAGCGCTTGGTCTGGCGGTGCTTGGAGGATGCACAGATACTGACACTGCCGTCCTTGATGATGTAGCCAATACCGAAACCGTCCCCTGAGGTAGGTCCGAAGCCGAATTGGCGTAGAGAGGGGTTACCGCAGTTTGATGTCGAGAGGATGGTGGTGTTCAGTCTATCCCAACCACCGTCGGCGAACAGTGAAGGCATGACACCTGTGTTGGTTTGTACGCGATTCATGGAGCCTCGGGAGCTACCATCATCGCTCATCACATCAGAAGAGTTACCATCATGCATGGCACTGTCGCCACCATCGCCGCCATCGCCGTTCTGACTCAAGATCTCTTCGTCTCCGTCTATCATGCGCTGCCAGACACAGAACAAGGCGTACAGATGTCTGTCTTGTCCTTGAGCTTTGGCACACTCCTTAGTGATCTCGGTATGTTTCTGGCATGCTTTGCGCAATGCTTCTACCTTCTTGGCAGGAGGATTCTCACCCCAGAAAAGTTTGACGAACTCGGTGGACTCATCAGTGACAGGTCGGATGGCTTCGGTACGGCCGTGGTAAAAGACCTTGGTCATGGCGGGTTCGTATACACACTCCATTCTTCCATACAGACCATAGTATGCTGCTTGGAAGGCCATCTGCACAAAGGCGTCAGGCGAGAAGCCCATGCTCGTCATAAAGTTCTTGCCGTACTGCATGAACTCGAGAGTTGCAAACTCATTCTGCTGGATGAGGTCTGCAAGACGAGTCTCGGCAAATCGAACAGCAGTCGATATCTCGGGGAGCATATCCCACTCCAATCTATGAGGTGTTGTCGAGACATCACCGAAACTGTTTGGGTCACGCTTGGCAGGATCTGGTGAGTCTGACGCCCATAAGGAGGGCGCCTTGCCGTTAATAGTACGAGCGAAACGTAGGATCGTGTCGGTATAGACGTCGGATGCGAAACGCAATACTGTGTGGCCGTCGACTCCGGTATGTTCAAAGTTGATGCCGGCACTGCCGTTCTTGCAAACGATGAGTTGCAGCTTATCATACCAACGGTTGGTACACGTGCCAACTTGAAGACCATCTTCAATCTGTGAGGTACCACAAAGCATGTTCATGCAGAGATCGGCGCCAGACTTGGGCTCAGTGTAATCCAGGCAAAGAATGAACAGGGCCGAGTCAACAATGTTGAGACTGTCGGAGTTGTTTGAGCCTTCCTCTCTAGAGAGGACATCACGAAGACTGGACCAGATCTTGCGGTTCTCGGTGCTGAGGACGCCAACAGCATTGCGTGCAAATTCTTGGATGGGGATGTTCTGCGCATCGTCGACAATGACTTGGAGGTTCACCGTGATGTCTTTCTCTGTCATGATCAAATCGTTGTTGTCGTCCAAGACGTCGAACCAGTAGAATTGGCCACGCACCAAGACAACAATGTGCTTTGATGAGGGATCCTGGCCAATCTGGCAACCATGCTCGGTCGGGATGCGAGCGGTACCAAATAGACGTGAATACTGGTACATGTCTAGAGGCTGGCCTCTGAGGGTGTCGGGCTCAAGCTCTTCCTTTCTCACAGCTCTCACGAATGAGAGAGCGGATATGACAAGGGACGCAGCGCGAGTGACTTGGTTGTTTCTGGCCGGGGTGGGATCATCTTCGAGCAAGAAGAAGGGGTTGAGATTCAGCACGACAGGGTTGTCAAAGTTGAGATACGAGTCGTACCCTGGGAAAGGTCAGCAAACGATGCTTGGACGAAGAACAGTCGCAAACGTACAAAACTGTTCAATGTAACTGGATTTGCCAGTGGCATACTTCTTGAGCTTTTCTTGAAGCTCAGGACCCTCGGCTCTTAGGAACTCGTGTACAGCGGCCTCGGTCTCGGCATGTTCTCTAGCAGATTGTAGAGGCCTTAAAGATGCGAGGTACTTGTTACATGACTTGTCCAAGTCCGGAATCGGAAGCTTGGGTAGCTTCTCTTGGGAAGCGAAGGTAACACCCTGAGTTGCCATGGCGGACTTGTCGGGTTTGTGATTTGCGACAGGCACGGACTTTGGTGCTTCTTTGGAAGAAGAGCTGGATCGCTTGAATTCGGTGGGTGTGGACTTGGGTGGGCTAGAAGAGGATACGACCTGGTCTAGAGAGGTGGAGGTGTTGGTGAGTCTTCTGGCAGCCATGGCGATGATTTGTCAGTTTAGGTGTACAGAGGTGAGACAGTGGTTGAGATGGACAGGCCACGAAGAGCTGTGCGAAAGAAGTAGTGGCAGTCTTGCAGACAGTAAGGTGGCATCTGAAGGGGTTGGAGAAGGGAAAAAGACCAAACAGGAGGGAGAGCTGGAGAGGGCGATACAAATATATCGAGGGCTATCGCATGTGGCAGCGTCATGCAGGGACCCTGAGGATAAATGGAGGGGCACGTGTTGACAGCCGCTGCTCCGGCTCTTTGGAATGATGAGGGGAATGGAAACGATGCAATTTATGGCCTTGCCATTTGCATGTTCTTGTCTTCGGTTATAACTCACCTTCAAGACACAGAGACGGCGGATCAGTGGAAGACGATAAGTCGCTTGTACATGCATGTACTTGTGATGTGCTGCACTGCAATCGAGACGTGGGGTAATGACTATCGCTGCAGAGAGGCTGTTGCAAAGATAATGGGCTGAGAACAGACAGTGGGTAGATGGCTCCTCGAGGCGTTCTCAAAGACAATATGAATGATCCTAGACTCCTAAGCTCGGCTATCTCAAATACTCGACGAGCGATGGCTTCTGGATCTAGTGTCTGGCTTTTGGCAGTTGCTCAAAGGCTCGAGATGGATTTGCGGACACCTCGGATGACAGCGCCCAGGCTCGAAACCTGGAGAAGTTGCGCCGGGGAAAGGGAAGCACGGACCGCGGGCGCGTAAAGGTCGCGCCTTCTGGAACAAGCAAAGAAGTTTGGCAGCAGTGCGACTTGCGACGTGTGTGCCAGAGGAGGAAGTTGGACATGAGCGACATTATCCAGGTCCTTCCGAACATCGACACCGAGCCATTTGAAAAAGTGCTGGATCGCCTGGAAAAGGCCGACATCACCAGCAATGACTTGATGACCCTCGGCGCCGTCGATGTTGCCCGCCGCGCCGACGTCTCTATCGACCAAGTCCGCGAACTCACGGCATCCTTGATCACGCAGCTCCATGCGCAGCTCGGTTTCGACACGCTCGACAATGGTCACGATGAGGAGAAGGATGGCTCTATCAAAAGAGCAAAGGAGAATGCCACATGGTCACACATAAGCACTTTGGACGACGACCTTGACGCAGCCCTTGGGGGAGGCTTCCCTGCCGGTCAAGTTTGCGAAATCACTGGAGAGAGTGCGGCAGGCAAGACGCAGCTGCTCTTGACCTTGCTCCTCGCCGTACAACTAGCTCCACCCAAAGGACTAGGCAAGAGTGCTCTGTACCTGTCTACCGAAGCGCCACTATCGACCACCCGTCTGAACCAGATCTTGACAAGACACCCATACCTCTCCTCTCTGTTCGACTCTGAGAAGCCTTCTCTTTCTCGTGTGCAGAGTACCCAACTCCGAGATCTCGAGTCACAGGACCATGTCCTGCGCTATCAAGTGCCTGTACAGATCGCCCGAGCCAACGTCGGTCTGATCATCGTCGACTCAGTAGCAGCCAACTTTCGCGCAGAGTTCGACCGCGCCGGCGCAAACTCTTCAGATGCTCTAGCTCGCCGTAGTCTACAGTTGACCCAACTCGGCGCTCATCTGCGTGACCTCGCTCGTTCCCATAACGTCGCAATCGTTGTTGCCAACCAAGTCCTCGATCGCTTCGGCCCTGTCGCCTCTCTGTTCGATACTACTGCGACGCCCCTGTCGCAGAACTCCGTCGCAACACAGATGTCGAGTACCAACAACAACAACACCTCTACGCTTCCATCACCACCGTCACAACAGCCTCAACTATTGCTCTCCACAAATGACCCTTTGTCTTTGGATCACCAACAACGCTTCTTCACAGGGTGGGGTGATCATCGTTTCATGCGCGACCTCAAGACCCCTTCAATGGGGTTGACCTGGACAAATCAGTTGTCAGCTCGTATTGTGCTGCTCAAGCAACCTATACTCAAGCCTCAAGACTACCTGCTGGGACCCGGCATGGATATCGTTGGTTGGAGGCGCCACCTCAAAGTCGCCTTTTCGGCTTGGTCGCGTGACGACAATGGGACGGATGGTGTCGAGTTTGAGGTTTGCGAGGAAGGAATCAGGTCAAAGAAACCAGACGATAACACAGGCACGTTTGATGAAGCATGAAGAACATGAAGAGCACGACACGAATCATGATTGGATGGTATACAGAACGTCCGGGTCTCATGGTCTACGAACATAGAGATAGAAAGATCGACTCACAATACAGCTGAGGAGGGTTGCAAAGAAGCCATCACACTAGATCAGTACTCGTACTGAGGATATTCGTATGCTGATAAGTTCATCTCGTAGTTGCAGGGCACGATGCATGTGTCCCCGAGTATTCTGCACTGTTTAATGGAGCTGATGAGAACAAAAGAACTAGGTGGAACCTTCTTACTGATGAGCCTGACGCATATCAGTAGGCACGAGAATCCTGAAATACATAGGCCGTCAGGAAAAGCACGTTAACACTCAGTGAAGAGGTGTTCTCTTCTGGCGACTCTGCCGCCGTGTTGACGCTCTGAATTTTGACAAAGAAGCCAACGACAAAAACCAACACACTGAGTGAGCCCAGTGAATGCGACTTCCTCACTTTCTGCAATCTTCTCACTGGTCAACGCGGCGCACTCTTTTGCTCCACCGCTTTCCACTTACTCTCTCGCTTACTCACCACCATCAATCTTCAGCACGAGTGAGCACCTGACCGCGGCGTCTTTCTCTCAACATCCTCCTCGCCATGGTCGGTCCATCTCTATCTTCAGCTCCACTTCTACTTCCATCTTCGATGGCATGCTCTTACAACGCCAACATGGATGCCCTGCCTCTCGAACTCAAGCAGCGCATCTGCAGCTTCCTCACGCCAAAAGAACTAAAGCCACTCAGACTCACTTGCAAGATCTTCGCCACGGCAGCCGATAGCTATTTTATCCCTCGGTTCATTCTGTTTGTCCATCCCAAGAGTCTCCAAGCACTTCGCCAAATCGCCAAGCATGAGGTCTTCAGCAAGTACCTGACCACGATCGTTTACGATACCACGATTGTTGCTGGCGGTACCTTACTACAAAACTCACAACCCTGCTGGGATGACTTTAGACCAAAGACACTCTCGCTCAATTCAGACGAAAGCTACGATACAATAACATGCCGACTGATGCGCGATGCTACAAAGCGCTATGAAGCTGCCTGCGCCAAAGCGACAGAAGACTTGGAAGCAGCCTCCGTACACCTCAAAAGATCTGAGCTCTACCATCGTAACCATAAAACCAAACGCGACATCTTCGAAGCGATCAAAGGCGCATTTGAAAGCTGCCCACGTCTCAAACACATGGTTTTGTCATCCAGTCACCCTGTCGAAGTCGACAAAGCTAGGGCTCGTGTCTTCAAGATTCTACGTTCGTCAGAGTTGAAGGATGATGCCGAAAGCCGTAGCCCTCGACTCATCTTCTGGACTGCGCGCAAGTTTGAATCTCTGACCTTGATCGACGTGGGACTGCCCAGCCAAGTCAGTCTGGCGGATGCTCAACTCCTGAGCAACTTGAAGCATCTACACCTGAGTTCAATTAATTTCAGCATCCTCTTGCGTTTGCGTCACGTTTTCGCTAGTACAAGACGATTGGAGACGTTGAGCTTGTTCGTAGATCATGACATTACCGAGACCATCAACGTCATCCGTTCGAGCAGTCTAAGAACCTGTCTCATGGCATTCGAGTACGTCCAAGGAACAGCCTTGACCAATTTCCTTCTGCGCCATGCCGCAACGCTACAACGCCTCGGACTTGCCTGGGCATCGCCTGACTCGGACTGGTCAACCATTTTCGGTGGTATTGCTGGCCAACTGCCTGCACTCAAGCGCGTGCAGCTCGAGGCTCTGCACAAGGATTTTGAAAACTCGATCATGACGCCAGAGAGTGCACACGAACTCGAGCATTTCATCGTAACTGGAGGTCCGCTTCCAAATGTTCAATATGATACAAACGATGTATCTGAGGATGAGCATGACTATCGTAGAAGAATTCCTTTCTTCAAGGAACCACCCCAAGACGAGCTGCCACCCGGAATTTGGCGGGACTACGAAGACATCGTTGAAAATCAAATCTGGTCCGAGTCCAACAGATAAGAAATATGGGCTGTGCGGTGAGAAACTCTCCAGGACTGTGTACTCGGTACTATGGTCAGCGAAATAGAGTGAAGGACAACGAGGAGAGGCAACGAAAAGAAGGGGAAACGAGAAGAAGGGATAACGAGAAGACAGATTCACATCAAAGGTCAAGCAGAGTCCGACCACAATGTCACGAGTCTATCTACGGCTTTCCACTTCAAGGGAAGCTGATGGCAGCTTCTTCATAGCTATACACACAATCAAGTACATGACTACTCGATGCTTCCGTGACGTCCAATCTTCCGTGTGGATGCCTCTTTTTGTCGTATCGAACATGAACACTCTGCTCTAAGTGCCGCAACGATCCCTACTCTGCTTTCCCAACTTCCTGAGAGACCAAAATACTGAAAAATTCAGGCGTGTGTATCCCTCGCTATGATTGACCTGTTATTGTTGACAGGTATTAGACATCAAGCACTTGAACTTGTAGTAGACCGTATGATGTCCTGCCAATCACGAAACATTCCCTTGAGATTTCGACTTGACTGCCTTGCTCACTGAAGACGGTCAAGTACACAGTTGCTCCATCCGTAGCTTTTGGCATCCTTGACTCAGATCGAGACAGAGGGAGGATCAAAGAGGCAGGATTACGTGTGTCTGTTCAATCCATAACGACACAGCAGACAAAGTAGGTTGTGATGGGATAGAGAGGATCTATATAGTGGTGGCCAGTCATGTAAAAACCGTCTGCTTGATGAGACTGAAGAGCAAGATCAAGGGAACTCAAGTGTGATATTAGGAGAAAGACTGTATTAAGATTAGACAATCGCTCAAACAACACGCCGGCAAACGAAAAACTCCAAGCAAACTCCAGGGCAACCAAACACCAACGCAAGCAAAAACCTCAGGCAGTCAAACTAACAGCCTGATCCCCAAACTCCCCCAACTGCAGAGGTTTGACTCCCTTCTCAAACAACCAATCCCCAACATCTTTACGATCAATCGTCCATCCCAAAGCAGGATTGCTCTCAAGCCCATACCTAACATTTTGGACGCCTACACCGTTTCCATCCATCAACAATGTCGGTCTCACGATAGCGAACTCACCGATCACTCTCTCGACATCAGGTTTGTCCTTTTGCTCCCAAACCAGCTGTTCCATAATTCGCTTGTCAATGTGCGGGGTATGTAGTAACCAGTGATATAAAGGCACATAAAGAACAGGCACATCTCTAGGGCCACGAGTGATGCCTGTGGTAGACACCACAAGCAATCTTGGTTTTGTCGTTGCGTTGAGCTCATTCAAAGCAGAGAGTAGTGTTGCCATTGCTGTACGACACAGCTCTGGGTCGTCGAGGGTGATGGGCATAACGTGGAGTCTGAGCTTTGGGGCTGCGCCTACGCCAAAGACTATGGTGTCTACGATGCCTCCTGTGGAGGTGCGGAGGAGGTCTTTGATGGAGGTAATGTCTTTGGCGTTGCCTTGGATGATGGTGAGGTTGGCTAGTGAGGACTGTGGGAGTTTTTGATCGGTGAGGGAAGTGCTGAGTTTGGAGGGTGTGCGGACGAGGGCGCGGCAGGTGTATCCGTTGTCGAGGGCGGCGATGAGACAGGTACCTGCGCATCCGCCTGTTGCACCTAGGAAAGCGATGGTTCGACTCATTTTCGATGAGGATTGATTAGTCGTAGAGACAAGAGGGATTCGAGATGTGAGCGCTTAGGTTTGGCATGCGATGAGGAACACGAAATAAAGATATACTGGTGAGCGTGCGATCTATATCCTCAATTTCTCACGACTAGATAGTGTCAGCGAATGTAGCTGCCTGGGACTGTTCGAATGGAAGGGAAAAGAATTCAGCGACTCGGTTTCGCATCAGGCAGAGAGCACATTAGCCAACACTGCCCGAATCTTACTGTGTGGCTTGAAGGATCATCACGACATGTTAAATTCGCGACGTATCCGAATTTTAGAAAAAAATCGCCGCATCAGAGTGGGTTGATGTTGTAGAGAACTACGAAGCTTGAGGTAAGAAACGGAAGATGTTCGCATGAACTCAATGTAAAGACACTGCTGGCTAGAAGAGATAGAGGTGAGCTGAGAAACATGACGAAGCTTCAGTGCGGGACTTGAGCTCCGGGACTCGGTCAGTCGATGTACTAGGCACTGTACTCCGTATAGTGTGCAAGGTTGATGCAAAGCGAGATTGCGTGCTGACAGAATTTGTTGAGCTGCTTTCTGACTTCAAGCTGAGCATTGTTGTGTGTGCATAGGCAGATGGACATGAGAGACTTTCGAAGGTGGTGTCCTCCTTGTTGAGTCTAGGGCAAGAATAGCCGAGGATGGGCCTCGTCGGGCAGTCTCGTGAACCAGGTCATTACCTGCATGTCACAACAAACAGATTGGTCAGACTGGACGAGCTTGTTGATGCGTGATAAGCGCGCAAGACGGACAAATGGGGCATGCTCAAGAATCAGCAGGGTAATAAAGTTCAGCGGGTATACAACAACGGGTGTTGCATTGTGCAGAGTGTTTACAAGTGGATCCCCGGACAGTAAATAGAGGCGGACGGGACGACGGTTCAACGGCGATAAAGTCATGTTGATAAGATGGATAGTGAACCCCGCCGTGCAGCAACATCGAGCATTTCTTTTCCACTCGACATATCTGGACAGTAGATTTTGTAATAGCATGTCTTTCTTGGAGCTTCCCCTCGAGCTCCGTCTCATCATTTACGAGCATGCGGCCGTCGAGGGAGCAGCCGTGACGATTGGAGCTTGCGAGCTGACGGGCAAAGGCGCCGACCTTGTCCATCGACTCTATGGCGACGAGCGCGCCCCTCTGCCAGGCCTTCCACACATGCACGAGCCCGCCATCCTCGATAGCTACTCATCGCGCCTTCTCTCTGTCTCAGAGCCCGCCCGCATCGACGTTTCATCTCCATCATCAAGTCCCCCAGATCGTGTCGCAACAACACACCACTCAACCTTGTCTTCGCTCCTGCTGCTCAATCACCAGATCAATGCCGAACTCAGCACTCACTTCCGACGAAAGAACAACAAGAAGACCAGTCTCTTTGTACAGTTCCCTCTTGGGCTGCACGTCTTCAAGACAAAATGCCCCGACTTTGTCCGCCAGGCTCGCAGCATCCACATCGCCGGCAGCTATCCCAAGCCTACAACTACAAAACAGTCCCCGCAACTAGACCAACTGGCACATCTCGTATCCGCAACCCTGGGCAAGAGTCCACGTTACCCAATCGAGAAGCTCGAAGCTCGCATCTACTTTCCTGGTGCTGATTCATATCCCCGTGTCTGGGACGACTCTAGTCCTGCTTCCGTAATCTTGCGCAACGTCTGCGGTGGCTTTATCGATATGGAGGTTGCAAGGGGAAGACACGGAACTGGCATCTATGTTTCGGTGCGACCTCACCCCGATAACAAGAGGGTCATATCTACTGTTTGGAGGCGTCTGGTTGAGGGGGATCATGGTCAACCCACTTGCGGTGATTGGGCTGTCGACAAGCAGTGGCCCGAGTGGAACAAAGAGTTTGCTCCCTCGTCACCCTTACCCTGATCTTTCTAGAAGGCAAGACGCTGGCGTCTACCTTTCGACCACCTCAGTCAGATACCATCCTCATAATCCCTAGTATTCACTGAGAGCAAATCAAATCTCACGCTTCCCTACCATGATCTGGAAAAATTTCGTTGGTATGACTGCATTCGCCCGTAAGCCATACAAATGACCTCAAACTTAGACAGGGCACGGCTATAAGAGAAAAGTGTGTTTGTTACACTTTGTCTTTCCTTCACCTTGGATCAAAATCTCCAGGGTACCTCGAAAACGCATCACAAAGACATACCAACATGACTTCTCTCAACCTACAAAGACCAGTCAACAAGCACTCGACCCCAGACAGCTTCAACGGCAACATGCTCAGCCAACCATACCCCGCCATGCCATCACCGCTCAAGATGCATACCGTCCACGTTGAGAATCCACCGAATCCTGAACCCGTCGACATCTCCCTTCCTCCGTCACCAACGCCAAACGACACTCCAGTCACTCAGAAGAGCCAGAACGAGCTGGAGCCCCTACAAAAAGTCACCATCAAGGGCCAGACTCCGGGAACTTCAACACAACAATCGCCTCCAACTATTCCTCCCAAAAGCCCTCATCGTGGCGCCAAGAAGAGTAATTGGCTGTCCAGACTTCTCGGCAGACTGAGTCGCTTGTACGGCGGCGGTCGTAACAAGTCCAGGTCGAAGAAGGATATCAATCAGCCCAAGGATCGCAAAGCCAGAGACAGATCTACATAATTCATGGGCAGTGGTGTTGGCGGCAGTCAAGTCAATACTGGGCCTCTGATGAATGACACCTCTGCGACTCCATCTTCTGCGGTATGTGCAGAGTTCGGTGGCACTCCTAGAGATTGTGGTGGCGATCCAGGCGATTGTGGCGGCGGCTTTTATTGTTAGACACGGGACATAGGGCGAAAGAGTCAGATTGAGATGCTTCCCCTACGACTAAACGTAGTGTTCGGGTTTGTCATGCTTTTAGAATTCGGCAAGCGGATAGATCTTGCTCAAACACACGTGGGCAATTGCCTCAACTAAGGCCAGATGACCAAGTACTCTGAAGACGTGGATTCACGCACACACACCCTCACTTTTCCACTGCTATATAATGGGTGCATTTGTCCCTCTCGGCCGTTTATCAATATCAAAAACCGAACCAGATAATTTGCCAACATGCACCGATAGCATCAACTTCGACCCACTCAACTTGCATACGAAACATGTCTACACCCACTTTACCTTCGGTTCCCATCGCCGGAACCTCTCCCAAACTGCCCCAAACAGACGACGTGTCACCGCAACCTGCTACTCTTCCGACCAAAGGCTCACTTCCATCGCCAACCACAAAAACGACTCCAGCTTCGACTACCGATTATGGAGAACCTACAAAGGCTTCTTGCCTTCACCTACGACTATCCAAGTTCTCACAGCGCTTCGCACATCTTTTTCGCCTGGATAGCCTAAAGAAGAACACCCAGACAGCCGTCCCAGTGCCAGAACCTTCAGACCAGGAATCAAGCCAGCCCTCCAGGATAGCAGACTCAGAGCACAGAGGCAGACGCCGCACGGCAAAGCTTCCAAGCAATGTCGACAGACCTACACTCTACGACGACGGACAAGGCTCCTGGACCAGCGAATTTGGGTACCTTTACCGTGGCCAATGGCGTCTGAGTCTCGCGTCTTTATCGGTGCTGAGTCTGGGGTTCTCTGTCGATGCACTTGGTGCTCGTTCTGATAGACCAGATGGTCATCAGCATGGGATGGCCTCCAAAACTCCCCAAGCCTCGATTGTCGCTGACAACGCTGTCGAGGAACATAACTCAAAGGGACTTGTGAACGCTGCAAATTCGGAAACTGAGGTTCAGCGTGTGTCAGAGGATGGAGATGAAATCACACATGTTGGTTCTGAAGAACAGCATGTGTCGGACGACGAGACCAGATGCGAATCGTGCGACAGAGACGACGCTGTTTGTCGCAGTTGTGCCGACACTGAAGACGACAACGGACATGACAATACTTGCCGTAGCTGCTATGGAGCTGAAGCTTGTCGTCAGGCTGGAGATTGTTGCGAAGGTGAAGGTTGTTGTAGCTAGTGCTATAGCCGGAAACATGAGAAGACCAGGGAAGCTCAAATGAGATTGGAGAGTCGCATAAAACTTCAATCAATACCTTGTTGACCGCGAATCGATTCCGAAGTGATGAGAAAGAGAAAACACTAACATGTGGTTGCAAGGCAGTCATGGGCTCGACTTGATTCGAGCAAATATTCGTACCCGCAGGCTATCTTCTAGAGACATTGGTATGTAACAATATGATTCTGAAGTCAATCATCAATGTGGGACTCAATTATGTGTTCAGTCTTGAACGTCTCGAGTGATACTGGAAGGAGCGAGGAAGGCTTCGTGGTGGTGACAACAGTTGCGGGTGGAGCGAGAGGCTCCACTCGGCAACGGCGGCAGACAAACCTGCAGATCAACCATAGCCTCCACGCATACGTACATCTCACTCTGAGTCACAACCTACACACTATATATCTGCCTGGTCGTGCCGAGTCAAAAATTGCGATCGAGAATCTCGCTCTCACCTTGATTCACGTTGTAGCACGTAGGTTCAGTGACGCATTGTAACGGCCTTGCGCGTACAAGAGCTGAAACCTTCATGTCCAGCATACAAGAACAATGTTGGCTAAAATCAAAGAAGAGTTTGGTGTCGAGACGCTACTGTCTGCTCCAAAAGATGTCCATCTCATCCTTCTGATGAGAACCCTCCGCATGTTTGCCTATGGCTCAACCACATTGATCCTCGCACTCCACCTTTCAACCCTCAAGAACTCTGATACCCTGATCGGCATCTTCATGTCACTGACACTTGTGGGTGATGTCTTTATCTCCTTGCTTCTCACCTTTGTGGCCGATTCGCTTGGTCGACGCAACATCATTCTTCTGGGATCCATAACCATGGCGCTCAGCGGTGTTGTCTTTGCGACCCAGACCCGCTTCTCGATTCTTCTCATTGCCGCAATCATTGGTGTCATTTCGCCGAGCGGAAACGAAATTGGTCCTTTCCGTGCAGTCGAGGAATCTACACTGGCACACCTGGTGCCTGCCGCACAGCGCAGTGATGTTTTTGCTTGGTATGTCGTTGTCGGCACTTTCGGCACCAGTGTCGGCGCGCTCATATCTGGATGGCTGGTTACCAGTCTGGGTACCGAAGAAGGCAAAGTCTTGGGCAGCTACCAAGTCATCTTTTGGCTATACGCTTTGCTCGGGTGCGCCAAGGCTGGCATCACCTTCCTTCTCAGTGATGCTTGCGAGCTTGAGAAAGTTGTACAAAAACCCAGCGCAGAAGCCGGCGACGCGGAAGAAGTAGAGACCTTCATTCAACAACCTCAAGCAGCTCCAACACCCAAACCATCAAGCAAATGGGCATTCACCCAAATCAGTCCTTCCTCTCGCAAGACACTTCTCAAGCTCGCAGGTCTATTCAGCATCGACAGTCTGGCCTCTGGAATGGCTTCCATATCTCTCACGACCTACTTCCTCGCAACAAAGTTTGGCTCGGCTCCCTCATCTCTGGGCACGATCATGGCATTCGCATCTCTGATGTCGAGCATTGGCAACATTGCTGCCTCGAGTGTCTCCAAACGCATCGGCTTCATCTACACAATGGTATTCACACACTTGCCTTCGGCAATGTTTCTGGCCATGATGCCGGCACCACACTCATTGGCCTTGACCGTCTTCTTCATCGTTGCCAGAGCGACACTGGCATCCATGGACCAAGCCCCCAAAGCTGCATTCTTGTCTGCAGTTGTGTTGCCCGCCGAGCGCACTGCTGTAATGGGCACGCTGAATACGGTAAAGACGGCGGCGCAGAGTGCGGGACCTCTGGTCACCGGCGTGCTGGCACAAAACAATCATTTCGGCGTTGCGTTTGTGATGGCTGGATTCATGAAGGCTGGTTATGATCTTGGACTTTTGCACTGGTTTGCGGAGAGTAAGATGAGAGGAGGCTCGGCGGATGCGGCTAGAGATAGGGCCAGGCAGCAACAGGATGATGAGGGTCAAGAGTTGAGATGATGAGTTCGATGACATGGCGTTTTGGGAGTATAAACAAGCCTGATCTCTTGAATATAGATTGCTCATGTTTGCATCACGATTCAAACTCTTGCTCGAATCATCGTATCCAATCGACTGGTCGCTCAATGAAGTTGAGAGCCCCCATCACTATGAACCTTTATACTCGACTGCGGTATAAAACCTGAATCACAGCAACAATGTTGCAAAATAGAAACCCTCTCTAGCCGCCGAAAGCTAAGAGGGGAAGAGAAAGCAATACTTTCGTCGTTATTGTTGTGAGGTGAGCGTACCGTAAACCATCATTATCCTCACTTCTCTTTCCTTATTTCTCGCATCGATTCTTCCAAACGACATTATCCAAAACAAAACAGCATCTTCATTAGTCAAGTCGTGTGTACGCACAACGGCAAAACATCGACAAAACAGAAACCCCCCTAGCCGCCGTACTGCTAGGAGGGGAAGAGAAAGTATGCTACCTTTCGTCATTATTGTTGTCG